>JAHDVE020011779.1:0-48414 GCA_022606495.2 Halesus radiatus
TGAAACTCGATATTGCTTATCCACAGTAAAATTAAAATATCTGATTCAATACACAATTACGAAATAATCCAGATTCGAGCAATGGAACTCGATATTGCTTATCCACAGTAAAATTAAAATATCTGATTCAATACACAATTACGAAATAATCCAGATTCGAGCAATGAAACTCGATATTGCTTATCCACAGTAAAATTAAAATATCTGATTCAATTACGAAATAATCCAGATTCGAGCAATGAAACAATTTTTTAAATGTAATAAAATTAAATAAATGCTCAAGAAATTAGATATGAGTGTTAAACAAACAATTTTGTAAAACGTTTTTATTTTTATTTATCGAGTTATTAACAATTTACTACCACCTTACTTTAGAGACAAACTGCATTACATGAAAGACTCCCACACACACCATATAAGACAGAAAGAAGATATTACACTACAAAAAATAAACAAATCTCAAACACAAAATTGTTACCTGTATAAATGAATTAAAATCTATACCTTACTTCCCAGTGCTAGATTAACCCTTACCACTCCATTATTTTTTAATATTTGTTGTCAGCCAACTCTAATTTAAATAATGTCAAAATATTAATTTATTGACAGGCAGTTACAAAAAGGTTATTTTATAGTAAAACAAAAACGAAAAACAGTCAAAATCTTATTAAAGCGTAAATTTAATTGTTTTTTTATCGAATAATCACAAGAAACAACGTCACGTGTCAAGTTTTGAACCCAAAAATACATCACGCACACACGTCTTATCTTGTCGGCTGCCAGCCGACAACTGAGTTGTAGCGTACAAATAGTGATGTCGGCTGGCACCCGACAAAGGAGTGGTAAGGGTTAAGCATATTTAGAGTAAAACGTAAAAAATATGTATGATATAAATATTAGAAATAAGAAATATGTAAATTAAAATTTTAAAATATATAAGTTTATATTAGACCACGTGAAGTGAAACTATTTTAAGTTTAATAAATAAATAAATACATTAAAGAGAATGCTAAAAAAACGATAATATTTTTATGCACTTCAGTTTTTCGCAAAGGTAATTTGTCTTTATTCTCCACTCTAACGCTCTCATGATAATTTATTCAATTCTTATAATTTGTGAGATCATAAATATTTATACCTGGCTGTTAATCAACTTCTACTAGGAACTGGTTATATCTTTATTGTTTTATTGCGTTTTGCCATTCAGATGTTAATATTTCTTGTAGTTTTGTACTTTTACATTTATTTCAGTAAATAAGTGGATCATTAACTTACAGACGTTCAGTAAAACTATGTATTAATTTATTACTAATATAAATGAAGTAAATAATATACTCTGTATTCACTGCTTTATTAATACACAGATATCAAAATATATATAATATCTATGTATTGATAATGTGGTGAATACAAAGTATATTATTTAATCATTGTAGAAAATAATATTAACATAACCTAAATGAAACATGAAAACGGAAAAAAAACGACTGAAAATAAAAAGATTTAAGTCGCAGTTTGGACTCGAAATCAGGTCCTCTGCCTATTCGGGGCAATCGCTTAATGAATTTAGCTAATGAGACCAGTTCAATTTATGTCATTTTCATCGATATCATATCTCAAATTCAAGATTTTTCAATATTATTTTCCATTTTTTATCCTATATTATTGGCAGCTATCTTTATAATGATTACAAAATAGCTATTAATTAAACTTTTTTTTTTTAAATAATTACATTTATAAATATATTAAATAAAAAAATTACCACTGCAGACAATTGAACCTAGGTCAACTGCTTGGAAGGCTGTATATACTGACCAACCAACCATCATCAGTTTTAAGGCCTGCGGCATAAATTCATTATATGTTTTGAAAATAAATAATTCTTTTTTTCATTAGAACGTTACGTACATCACATCACATCCGAAATTATTATATTGAATGATGTGATCTATATATATATACATATAAAAGGTAATATTCGTAGGTGTATCCGCTATAGACTATAAAACTCTAAAACTGATGGACCGACTTATGCGTCCGGTGAAGGTTTAAGGATAGCGGTAGTGGAAGGTGTAGGGGGAGAGGTAGGTATAGCTGTAGGGGTAGGGGTAGCTGTAGCGGTAGGTGTAGGGGCAGATATACTGGTAGGGGGAGAAGTAGGGTTAGTGGTAGCTTTAGCGGTGGGTGAAGGGGTAGGGGTAACGCATCACAACCTCAAAGCTTTACTCCAAACCATTCATAACCCCGGGCAATACATCTAGTATTTTACAAAATACCCGTAAATTTCTTTAAACGGTGCACACTGTTTATCTGTTCAACTCTTTTTATTTATAAAAGTGTTTACCATGAAAGTCAGTTCGTTTATAATTTGCACGTTTTTACGACACCTCGAACAGTTGGTATTTGCAGTACGTGGAACTGGTCCGATTTACCATTCGATTTCGCTTTTTTCAAGAGTCCCAACTGCTCTCAACCGCCGGGAGTGGGACTAAGGCATTTCCAATCGGGGTATGTTGCGAGGCTGAAGGCTTATTTTTATCTCGCTTGGGACAACCTGGCAACTGAACGTACAATTTTAAAAGTGATATAAATCATTACATATCTTTATAATCTATCGGATCCAGTAGTAGTGTTATCATTATAGTGTTGAATTTCATATATGAAACTATGCTGATACCCACTGGCGGTTTCGTGGCTTTTGAGTGACGTTATTTATGTTGTTGAAGCCGAAAATTTATTTATTTCATTATTCATTTATTTTTCTTTTTTGTATGGAGAATTAGATGGTAGTCGGGGCAGTGCCCCACCTAACTGAAAAATCTTCATACAGAAAATTGATTTTTGGAAAAAAAATCATTTTCGGCTTCAACAACATCAATAAAGTCGTATTTTTCAATCTTAGCACTCTAGCTCACTCAAAAGTCACGAGCCGCCACTGTTGAGTGATACCAAATGTGATTTTAACACTAATAATGATACTTGGCTAATTTATACCTATTAAAAGCTAAAAAATAAATATGTTTTCAAAGAAACCTTTGTTGTGTGACATGACAAAATGTAACTCTCTATCATCAACATATATAAAGAAAAGTGTCACGGGCTGTGTTTGTTAGTTTGTTTTGTATAAAAAAAACTACAATTTTATTCTGAGCACGATGAAATTTTACACACTTTACCTTAAAAACAAGAGGAAAGTCACTGTTTACTTTAAATTTAAAAAACACCCCTAATAGCAGGATTTTTGTACTTGATGAAATTTTGCATACTAAAATAAGAGGAAAACTACTGAGTAGGGGTAGGGGTAACACATAACAACCTCAAAACATTCCTCCAAACAATTCATATTCCCGGACAACGCCGGGTACTTCTGATAGTTATTCATATGTAATACCCCAAGTGGGTTTCGCGTTTACAAAAGTTTCATGTTAAATTTTTCTCAGATTTAAAACAAAATTTATATTACTTTTGTAATACTTTTTGTTAAATTTTCTATAATAAGTGGCTGATTTCCCTGGTATTTCCACCTCTATGATCTCACATTCTTACATAGTCTTTCACATCAAACGTAATAAAAGCCTCTAAAATTACAAAATTGAGAACAATCTGCTATAGATGATGTAAGTATATCATCAGGTACTTTGACTTGGAATTACTTTGGTAAATTCCCGAGAGGGCGTTGTCTCTGAACGCAATTAAACCCGAAGACGAAAAGCGATCAAAACAAAGGAATGCCTGCCCACGGCAATCTAATCAACACACCGTCAAGTCGCTTCCAATTGACCAATGAATGAACAAGTGCATTTGTGGTATGTAGTCATGCCGCGGAGAGCCTTTTGCAGCCTATCTCTTTCTGATACATCTTTCTTTTCTGAGAAAGAGGGAGAGGTCACTCCTTTAGTGCAACACTGCACTTGGCAGGTACCCTCAGTGTGGAGTGAGATAGAGATAGTTGCTATTACGAATATGTACTGAGACGCAGGTGCATTTGTGCATTTAGAAAGATGACCAAATTAACTGCATCAATATTAGCACAGTGCTGATAGACTTAATATAGGTTAATTTTAAACGTTATTTTTACCGTTGTTTGCGATTTTTTGCTTAATACTTAAATTTCTTTATGTCTAATAAATAATAGTACTGTCGTATAGTGGTTTTCCGGAAACCCTTTATTTAAAAAAATGTTTTTTTCCGGATCCCCGACTCGCTTTCCAACAATGTGTAGAATCGCATAATCTTCAAGTGTGCAAAATTTCATCAAAAAGTACCAAAATTTTGCTTTAAGGGATAGGAATGTTTGTGGATTATCGAAATCTCATGTAGACAGCGAGCCTTCTCTTATTTTCTAGATTAAGTGTTCAAAATTTCATCAAGTTCTGAATAAAACTGTAGATTTATATACAAAACAAACAAACGTAAATAGTCCAGGGCACTTATTTATATATTTGCTAATATTTATGACATTTCACCCCAAGGGTGCAGTGTATGATAGGTATCAGTGTTACTTTTCAACATTGCTCAGATATAATACTATTTAAGCTACGTTACCGAGATTTTATTTATGTATGCTCATGATAATGATAACATGAAACAATTTCTTCAAACGATTGGTATTCACTTTGTGGTGTCATTATTAATATGTACATATCAACGTGTTTTCAAAGCGATGCTTTCTTCTTCAGGAATATATAGAATACTAAAAAATAATAATGTCTAGTATAGACAAGTGATTAACATAGAACCCAATAATGTAAGAATAGACAAATTATAAAGATAAACAATAATTGATTAAAGTAAGTAAGTAATTAATCAAAAATATTAATAAAAATTATTATTAAACATTGAATAGCAAATTTGTATTAGAAATTATTTTTATTAATTATATTAATATGAACATAAATTTAAAATATTTAAAAAAAATAATATTGGAATGTTTGATTGTTAATTATATTTAATTCACTATTTACGCTTTTTCTGATTTTTTAAATTTCAAATTTGTATGTATGTGTGTATATTAATAAAGTGGTGAATACAAAGTAATTTTTAATTCATTTATTTAATAAGATGAAATGTTCAATTTGCAATATTCGCTTTTGGCGTTTTGCAAAAAATCTCCATTCGTCTTTTCATCATGGGCAAATCTTTTCATCCACATTTCTACATAATACGTTAACACATTGTAATATTTGCATAATACTCGAAACGAGACGATAAATAAACATGTTTGGAAACTGTCGTGCAGGTTACGTCCAACGCGGTAATCTTCGCGAAATTTCACTATGATGAAGTCATACGGATATTATGATAATATGTGCACACGTTTGATCTGTAAAAACAATGACAAAAACATGAAATCATCTGCTGAGTATCGCAATTAAAAGACGACGTGCAAAACAAACAGAATGATGTCATCGGATAATCTCCATAAATATTGCTATACAATCGAAAGATAAATTGCAATAGCTATGAATATATATAGGTAATAAACATAATGCTCAATCAACTCTCTTGTGTAATTTTCTTAATGTTTTATCTGCGGTTTCAGATAAAAGCAATCCTTGAAACAAATACTTTATCTACGAAGCAGAAACTACGATACACGCAATTATCACCTGTATAGTAGAACCATATTTTTATTTTGTAGAAGAAGTATTGCTATACTGTTAAAGTATAATATAAAGATAAGATCAGCAACGTCTCTCGGTGAATAATCACGTTCCGATTGGTATTGGCTTACACGTAGAAAGAAATGATCTTAGATTGAATTTACTGGAACAACCGAGATAAACAAACGAACTAATCATCCTAATATGAGATTATAAATAAAATACAATTTGTATTCCCCACTTCTTAGTATTTTCACGAAACCTGAACAATATAATTCCTTAAAATAATTCAGGGATTTACCACAAAATTTTAAATTTTTCAAGGTAAATAGCATTCACGTCATTATAAAACAATTAAGAACAATCTGCCATCATTAAATGCGGTGAAAATAGATTTTAACTGTAAGTACTGGACAAAATAAATAATTTTAATTACAGAATTATTTTCCGAGTAAATCTTTGTTTACCGAAAATATTACCTAAATCATAAAATTTTAAATTGGTGGTTTGCGGTAAATAAAATCATAAGTAATTCGTTTCGATGTAGCCGAAACAGCCGTCACCATAAAAAAAACTGCCTGAGAATTTAATAATGACATTATTAAATTTGATTTATTTTAAACTAGTTGAAGTACCCGGCGTTGCCCTGGGGTTATGAATGATTTGTAGTAAAATTTTGAGGTTGTAATGCTGGCTAAGTCCTCCATTTACGACACAAGCAACATCTTCCGCTTACTGTGATGGTAGTAGGAGATTTTCAAATATTTTCAGGTTATTCGTAAGCAGGGAATATTTGTCTTTCTTTTAAAAAAAATGCGTTACCCCTACCCCTACCCCTACTCCTGACCTTACCCTACCGCCACCTCAACTCCTGCACCCCACCCCTTAGCTTTCCTCTTATTTTGAACGTCAAGTGTGCGAAATTTCATCAAGAAGAACCAAAATTCAGCTTTTACGGGGTAGGAAAGCGGGAAGGGGGGTGATTTTCCGAAATAGCGTGTATATAGTGACCTTCCTCTTGTTTCGCAAGTTAAATGCTTAAAATTTCATCTTAATAAAACTGTAGATTTGTATGCAAAACAAACAAACTTACCCGGTACATTCTTCTTTATGTATTTTAAATAATAAAAATTATAATACATTTGAGTTCTTGGATAGGCTACATTTCACTCAAATTCATTTTCAATGTGACTTTACCTATCTTTTTAACGGTACGTCGAATAAGGAATGCATGGAGTATCGTCTAGTCATACCTACAGATAACTTAACAGTAACTGGGACAATGCCAGCGCCCACGAGCTATCACCAACTGGTGACTAGTGCCCTAGGTGACTATGTCCGAGCGGCTAGGTACTCCCGGTCTGTGTGACATCCAATAAAGAGCGTGTTGAATCGATACCCATCCATGTCCCACGGCACTTAAAATCAGTAAATTGAATTGAGTGCGGATAGTAGTTATGTCGGACTGTAGATAAATACTAATAATAATCGGATGATTTGTATAGCGCCGATTTTGAGAAAAATCACCTCAAGGGCGCTGTACAAATATTACTTCATATTATCTATCTAATTATGTACAAATAGATACAGAAAAAAAACATGGTTTCCTGGCAGGTCGCTTTAAATGAACACAGTTTTATTAGAAAATGCAAGTATGATGATATTTTTACAGTTGCTATTTTATCCTCCTTTTCTATTGATGTTACATTTATTAGAAAATTTGCGGCACAAGAAGAGTTGGTATTTATTTGAAATATTATAATTTTTAGGACTGGAGAATATTTTTTAAATGACCTCAAAACGCGTGAGATGTTTTTAATTGATATTACCATTTTTTTTAAACATTTAGTTATCATCTTTCAATATGTGTGTCTTAATTGTGGTAACCTAGTATATATTTGATTTTTTCCATTTTTTATGTAAATGTCGCGCAAGAATCCCAACTGGGATTTTGGGTATGTTTTGAGTCTGAATGGAGTGGGTAAGGGGAAGACGATGGGGAAGAGAAAGGTTGAGAAGTACCAGCCCATTTTACGTAACGTTTCTATTATGAATGGTTGTCTTTTATCAGAACGATACTGAGAACTTCTACCACTCTGGAAAGTACCGTAAATATACTATTATATATTTTACATTATATTAAGGGCCAGCTGCCAAAAATGGACCTAAACATCACTCTGTAGTTTGCTAACTTAAGCATTACTATAAATTATTTATTTGTAAATCTTATACGGGTAGTTAATAAAATCCATAAGTTTTCAACGGACAAAATTCCTCGAGCTGTATTATTTTTAATTTATTTATTTATATACGCCCATTACAGGCTTTCACATGGACATTTACAAATAATGTTGAAAAGTTACATTTGTATTATAATAGATAACATTAAAAGAAACAACATAATTTGACGCTTTTATCCAGAGTTAAATAGTTTCAAATAAGCTAGCTCTACTCGATGACAAAAAACCGTACTGCATGCTTATACTGTAACATTGATGTGTCAAATATGTCAACAACATCGAAGTATTTGTTCCTCAGATGTTGAATTCGTTTCATAGGGGAATAGTATTGCGACGCTGATGTTGAATTGTCACAATACAATGAATAACGTATATAATCGTAGTCTATGCATTAATTTTATTAAATACATGCCAAAATGTCTTAAAATAGGTCTAAAATAGAGTCTAGATCTAAAATTACAGTTCGTATTTCGTGCATAAAATAAAAGATTACTTTTAATCTTTATTATTGTCGTTTGAAACCTTATACATTTTCCTAGCTACCCGTATATAATTTACAAATAAATAATTCGTACTATTTCTTGTGTTAGCAGACTATAAAGTGCGTGTTTTTTAGTGCTGACCGTTAATATACAAACATAACTTTTTTTTTGTGCACACCTGGGTGAAAACCCACGACCTTTGGATTTGTAGTCGAGGTTCTTAACCCCCCGGCCACGGAGATCTCGTCCTGAAAAATACGGAACGGTCATAGTTCCACTTGCTCCGAGTAAAAACAAGAGGAGTTATTTTATTTTTATTTTAACGGAATAACCAAAAACAATATCAAAATGACAGTATTTTTAGTACAGTATGTTATCGCGGTCTTTAATCCGCACTTAGTCTCACTTTCCCCTCGAGACTTTCGCATTTAGTTGCACTTCCCGCTCTGATTGTTAAATTTCTGTATTTGGCCATCGTCTGACTGCGCTTTGCATTCCAATTATTCAATTGCAGGAAACTTATAAACGGTACAAATTAATACTCTGAATTTACGGTCTTTCATTGTGTTTATTTCTTCATGCATGCCACCGTGTTACTTTTCCCTGGAAGCATTACGTCGGAAAAGTTTATATTACTCACCGAATAGAAAACTCCCGGAAGTGTGATTATAATAATAATTAAATGTAATAATTTAATTACAACTATTCTGAATTTGCAAATCATATTTTAGAAACCAATCATTCATTTGATATAAATAAAAGTTTAAAAATTTAACGTACAAATAAATACAACCGGTTTACGATTAGACAAATTTGAAATTTTAGTAATCAGAAAAAGCGTTAATAGTGAATTAAATTTAATGAATAATAATTTTTTTTAATAGCTGTCTCTTGAATTTATTTCTATGTTAATATTAATGATATATATTTTATTAACATTTTTGATGAATTACTTACCTACTTTAATCAATTTTTGTTAATGTTTATAATTTGTCTATTCTTGCATTATTGTGTTCTTATTTATTTTTTTATTTGTCTATACCTGACATTAATGATTTTTACTATTCTATGTACTCCTGATGAAGAAAGCATCGCTTTCGAAACGTGTAGAGAGATATCTGTGTATTAATAAAGTGGTGAATACAAAGTATATTATTTAATTAATTTATTAATAATTGAACGATTTGTATAATGCTGTTTTTGTGAAAAATCACCTCAAGGGCCCTTTACAAATATTACTTGCTACAGTTTACCTCATTAAGTACAAGCAGGTACAAAAAAAATACTTACCTGGCAGGTCACTCCAGATTAACACGTTGTACTATAAAGTTTTAGCTTGGCTTCAGATATTAGAAAACACTGCACATTGAATGATATTACAGTCACTATTTTATTCTTATTTCTTATTGATATTACATTTATTAGAAGGTTAGTGGCTAAAGAAGAGAAAGTATTTATTTTAAATATTAATGTTTTTTTTTTCGAATTTAGGACTGGAGAACTGATTTTAAATGTGTGAAAAAATCTAAAACTTCTACTCGGGGTTTAACTGAAATTTTCATTGATAATAATTATTTACAATAACAAATATTTGTAGCTATTTACAATGTTGCTGTTTTTTTTTTTTTACATGAACACTGCATAAAGTCCCAACTGCTCCCAACCGTCTGGAGCCAGTGAGACTATGGCATCCCCAATTAGGGAATGTTGTGAGGCTTAAGGTATTTGGAAGGGGAAGAGGAAGGTGAGGGAAATAACCGGCTATTCAGATCTGGTCACCAAACACGGCTAAAAGCTATTTCAAGCAACGTTTCAATTTTGAATGGTGGTCTTTCACCAGGGCGACACTGAGAGTATATTCCACTCTGGAACGTGCGCAAATATACTACATATTATTTTTAAATTAATTAATAGTGGATCAGCACAAATTAATTAAATAAAATTTACTTGCGCACGTCGTGATTTGAACCCGCAATCTTCGAATTTGTAGTCGAGAGTCTTACCCCTCGACCATGGAGGCCGATTATGAATAGTTTCTATCTTTTCTGTAAATGACTAGGTCGCTATGTAAATTGGGTTTGCAACTGTATCATTCACGGATATGAGTTTCCGAAGAGATGAGTTTTAAGCTTCGTTGAGTCAATCAATCTTAAATCGTATGGCACTTGACTCCAGGCTTTAGGGCCCGACATGCCGAAAGCACGCTCACCGAACTAGTATTTCGCGATCTATACCTATTTGAAAAGAAAGCTGATGTCGTCATCTTAGTTACATAAACCCTCACGTCTCCTAGGCCCCAGACAGGACAATGAAGTCGATTTACTGTTCAAAAAATAATTTCTATATTTGAAAATGTTTGGTAAATTTTTGCAGAAATGAGGAAAAGTGAACTTACCTCGGACACACGGACACGCCCACAACACACTTCTATTGGTTCATCTCTTCTGTGATATTCCCACATTTAAAACAATCAAACGTTGATTCGATCTACCGTTTTATTTTATTTTTGTGCGGGGAACTTGTTATTTTTTTTAAATTTAACTTAACAATCAGCACTCAAAAATACACACTCTGTGGTCTTCTAACGCAAGAAATACTACAAATGATTTATCTGTAAATTCTATACCGGTAGTTAGGAAAATGTCTAAGGTTTCCGGTGAAAAGGTTCTTATAATGTCTTCAAAAGATTGGTATTCACTTTGTGGCGTCATTATTAATAAATGAATTAAAAGTTCCTTTGCAATCACCACTCTATTAATATAAACGTATCAACACGTTTCCAAAGCGAAGCTTTCCTCATCAGGACATACAGAATACTAAAAACTATTTAAAAAAAATAATGTCTAGTATAGACAAATGATAAACGTAAACAAAAATTGATTAAAGTAAGTAAGTAATTAATCAAAAATGTCAATAAAATTATTATAAAACATTAAATAAAAAATTTATATTAAAAATTAAAAAATAAATTATTTTTATTTTTAATATTGATTTGAAAATAAATTCAAGAGATAGCTATTAAAAAAAGACGATTATTAATTATATTTAAATGACAATTATATACTTTTTCTAATTTCATAAATTTGTGTAATTGTGAACCGTTAATTAAATTATTCGGATGTAATTTTTTAAACCTTTATTTATATCAAATGAATGATTTGTTTCCAAAATATGGTTGGCAAATTAAATTTAAATTATATTTATATTTTCTTTAAATCATTGGTCACTTTATGGCGTCATTATTAATAAATTAATTCAAAATTACTTTGTCATAACCACTTTCGTTAACGAAAACGAAACTTTCATCATCAGGACGTACAGAATACATAAAGTTTTTAAGGTCTACGTGAAATACGTACTGGAATTTTGGGTAAAAGACATGAAATAGATCATAGAATTTCAAAAATTACGGTTTGAGGATATTTGTTACTGGAACCTTATACCTTTTCCTTATTATTTTTGTGATTTTATGTTAGGTTATTTAGATGTTAAAAAACAAAATCGATGTCTCAGATTACAAAACTATAAATATATTTTTTTCTTTTTTCGAAGAAGAATTCTTCTTCTATAAGGTTTTCACTTTGTGATGTCATTACGTATTTTAATTAATACAAAATAACTTTGTATACATCACTTTATTAATATACAATATTACTACATGTTTCGTGAGTGATGCTCACATCTTCAGGTATCAATGATACAAGGTATCTTCACATCTTCAGGTATCAATGATACAAGGTATCAATGATCGCTCACGAAACATGTAGTAATATTGTATATTAATAAAGTGATGTATACAAAGTTATTTTGTTTTAATTAAAATAAATAAATTTAAAAAAACATGAAAATTTATTACAACGTTTTTTCTTGTTTCTTTGAAACGAACTATCAAACGCAAAATGTGAAAACATTGGAATGATATAAACACTTTTCATTTTTTTAGTATTTAGCTTGTTGTTTCCATAGTAATGACGTTTTGTAGTGCCAAAATAATAAATATCTACAATTGAATGCCAAGCTATACGAGAAAATATAAAATATTGATCATTCCAAAACATCAGATTTTGACTTTGGGCCATCCATATATTACGAGAATGAATCAGTATTCCGGTTGTCAGTTCAAATTCGTTCCGCGTGAAACCCGTTTTAAATAATATGAATGAAATATCGAAGAAACCCACCTAGCCGCGTGCTATGTTGGGCATTTGTCAATCATTGTTTATTTCTAGGAAATATTCGAGTAATGTTGGATGCACGATTAGTGAGATGTGGATATTAAAATATTGTAACGCGTGAGCCGTATTAATGTCGTAGTGATGAGTCGTTCATGAACGAACCATGATTCTTGATCCTGCGTCTCCTGATAAACACGTGCCACGACTCATTTTAACTGTGACTCTTTTTGACAAACCTTGGAACCACTAAACAAAGAGTGTTTATTTATTTTAAAAGATTAACATATCTCAGATGTTCGATAGTATTCTTACGCATTTCTACGATGGCGCATCTTTAAATCAGGTATTTTGTTCTGATTTATTCATATAAAATCATCGTATCCGTGTCTAATTTCTACAATGCTAAATTATGCTTACGACCGTTGGACTTGCAATTAATATTTGGCTTCATGTTGCATCTAAAAGCATTTGTTATCTAGGGTTCACACATTCGTGTGTAGATAAAGGATATTTATCGCATTTACACGTGTGGAGGCACTGTACAGCACGCAACCGGTGCCTGACAGTCTGGCATCTGGAAGTTATGTACCTAACTGGAGCTGTAGTAGTTGGGAGTCGTATGAACTGGGAGTCGTGGTAGATATTGCCGGCTCATATATGTGCCGGCTCTTATATGTGCCGGCTCTTAAATGAATCGTCGTTCAATTGAGTCGTACGAAAATGTTGAGCTGGTACTGTGACTCCCGCTCTTAACAAAATGAGTCATGACCCATCGCTAGGATATCACCATATGAGTGGATAAGTTTGTGTGAAGGGGACATTGATCGATTACTGGTATATTAACATATCGTATATATTTTATTGAAGAAAAACAAACATTCCTGGGTTACGAATAACCTGACAGTCATTGGCGTGCATTGATCTATGAGCAAAGGTAGGCTGTGTATAGTTTTTCCAGTACCGATATAAATTTTGCATTGAATATGTGAAAAAAAAATTTTTTCTATCATGTTAGTTTGATTGTTGTGACCAATTTAATAAATGAGTTTACTGGTTCCTTACCAAATTCATGAAAAATATAGATTTTAAACAAAAATTCATGGTATTTATGGGGAGACTATAAGCCTGCGTCCACTCAAAACTTCTCAATCTCAGTCGGCCATCAAACAACGATTTTGACTTGGCCACTTTTCGTTGTATGCTCACGATATGTAGGTATATTTGGTTTCGCCTGTATAACATTCACCGTGCGTAATAAATTAACATAGCAACATGTAGGTTGTTTTTGCAGGCTTCGCTGCTATATCAACATTGAGTCATGGCTACATGAAAATGACGCCAGTTCGACGCCAAACGTGCTAAACACCTAACACTCAAATTATAATGTAATAAAATGGCGTTCTATTATTGACTCTTGTGAATCCTGTTTACCTATTACATTTATGGTAAGGAAAACAAGCTAGCACGCTTATTTAGAATTCATAATTAAATTAATTGTTTTAAAAAAATTTGCCTTTGTTACTCTTTTGAGAACGCCATCGGCTAATATTACAAAAGCGGTTATTCGTGAGCTATTTATCAGATCGGATCTAGCCAGGAGTACTCTTGTCCCGGCGGAACTTTGTTAGCTATAGTAGCACGTGCTCTCAGAATGGGAAGGTGGTTGGAGTTTAATCACGCGTTATGGCTAGCTAGAGCCAATATAGGAAGTTAGGATCGTGGAATGGATTAAGTATTTTCCTTCTTTTCATCTTTTCTTCCTTGCTCGTGCTTTTTTCTGGGTCTATTTACATCTTTTAGCTTCTTCTAGCTTCAAAATGCAACTCTGCTACTCAACACAAATACTTTCTTCTATCGATTTCCACGTTGTATTTGTGTAACTTTCGATCATCAATGTTGTCATTGTAACAGCCATTAAAGAAATCTTGCTTCATGGAATGGAATAAGTATTTTCATGATTATTCTTGCATCTTTTAACATGTTCTAGCTTCAAAATTCACTTCTGCTACTCGACATAAATACTTTGTTCTGTCGATTTCCATGTTATATTTGTGTGACTTTATCCATCAATGTTTGCATCGTAACAACAAGCCATTATAGAAATTTTGGTTCATGGAATGGAATAAGTATTTTCTTGGTTCTTCTTGCATATTTTAGCTTCTTCTAGCTTCAAAATTGACTTCTGCTACAAAACATAAATACTTTTTTCTATCGATTTCCATGTTGTATTTGTGTGACTTTAGTCATCAATGTTGTCATTGTAACAAGCCATTATAGAAATTTGGTCCATGGAATGGATGAAGAATTTCTCTTCTTTTCATTTTTTCTTCTTTACTCATGCTTCTTTTTCGTGGTTCTTCTTGCATCTTTTAGCTTCTTCTAGCTTCAAAATGCAGCTCTGCTCGCAACACAAATACTTTTTTTCTATCGATTTCCATGTTGTATTTGTGTGACTTTCGTCATCAATGTTGTCACTGTAACAACAAGCCATTGATCTTTCAATCAATTGGTCTACCAAATAAATATACCAGTAAATCCTTTCGGGACCACCAGTGCTCAGACTTTGCATATTATGATTATTTAATGTTTGCGATTTAATGACTTGAACGTTTCATCTGAATTTATCTAATCGAAGAAGCTGCGGTATGCAATTTGAATTATGGTCCACTGTTATCATTAGTGCTTGCTTCTGTGAATTTGGACATTATACTGAACGATATTATGATGGAAGACAGTCTGCATTTGTTCTGTGTGTGGCATGAATAAGATGTGATAATGGCTTATAAATGACCTGCCTGTTCTATTTTGTGTTTTAGTGTACTTTAATCTAATGAATAGCTTTTTATTAATTATTTAATATCAATGGTATAAATAATAATAATACTTGGATGACTTGTGTAGCGCCGTTTTTGTGAAAAATCATTTCAAGGGCGCTGTACAAATACTACTTGATAGGGTTTATCTTATTATGTATAGATACAGAAACATACTTACTTGCACCTGGCAGGTCACGCAGTCCCAGATGCGACTGAAATCTTTTTAGTGTCTGTCCTTTTGTCCGGTTTCATGTTTCATTTAGCTTATGTTAATATTATTTTCTTCAATGATTAAATATTACAATAAGGTTTTTAAATCTCAATAAAAATAATTGATAATTTAAAATTGAATTCTGTAGACTTTTATAAAAAGTCAATAGATGTCTCATATAAATAAGAAGTCGGATTTTAATGCGAGACATTGTTTAAATTTGCAATTGAGTTCGGGTAGAACTTTGTAAACATCATAAAGAAGCTGCCAACAATATGAGATTAAAAATGTAAAATCATATTCACAAATCTTGAATTTGAGATATGATATCGATGAAGATGACACAAATTGAACTGGTCTCATTTGCTAAGTTGGTTAAGCGTTGCCCTGAATAGGCAGAGGTCCTGGGTTCGAGTCCCAGATGCGACTGAAATCTTTTTAGTTTCTGTCCTTTTGTCCGGTTTCATCTTTAATTTAGGTTATGGTAATATTATTTTCTTCAATGATTAAATATTACAATGAGGTTTTTAAATCTCAATAAAAATAATTGTTATTTAAAAATATACCATAAACAATAATTGCATGTCACATTTAGAAAGCAGTGTACGGAGAATATATGACGCGAATGTGAATGGAAGAAGAAGCCGGGGACGCCCGAGGAAGACATGGCACGATCAAGTGAATCAAATACTCGAGTCGGGCCATGTCAGAAGTCGGAATAACAGAAGAGAATGTATGAGGCGTTGTATGAATGTGAATGAAGCAAGAAGTGTATACCAAGATCGAGTTGTTTGCGGTCCGTCCTCTCTGCCTACCCCTGCGGGGAAACGGCGTGATGGTTAGTTAGTTAGTCACATTTAAATACAACCATAAAAATATGGTACAATTTTTTTTTTAAATGTGGCATTAGATTGTACAATGACATCAGAAAGTGTATAAAAAATGAAAGTTGATAAAGGATATGAAAGTAAGAGATATGCGTACATATAAAACATATGAGTAAACTTAGGTTAAATTAATGTTGATTGAAAGGATATGATAGTATAGCAGTTATAATTCCGCCACATCTGCGTATCTATTTGCTAACTTCATGTAATCTAGGTACAAGCGAGTGTTTGTAATGCTCAGTCCTGGTGTTGTTACATTTAAACAGGATTATGGAACGAGTTGCTCTCGTAGGTATATGAAATTGAATGAGATTAATTAAATCTGTGCTGTCTATACTGCCATTTTCTTTTCTGTAAGTACCTAATTATTTATATTGTTTATTTACTAATAAAGAAAGACAATACATTCGCGGGTTACGAGTAAACAAACCAAAAAAATCACTGGACATCAAAATTCCATCTACGAGTACATTTTTTACTCCAAATAATCTCAGGAATCACTGATTAAATTTTGTCTGACACTCCTTGTTTCACCCTGTTTTCTAGCTCTAGACATCTTTATGTATAATGATGGTACCTACATCTCTCAAATGAAAACAATGGTTTTGTTCATTCCTTATCTGCGATAGTTTTCTTCTACAGTAAATATTTACATTCCTTATCATATCGCTAGAAGATAGAAGGCATACTTAAAGCCACACAAAAGACGAGTAAACTAAATATTATGTATGTGTCTGCAAATACACGTGCGAACGAAATTAGGTTTATTATAATGTTACCTTAGTGTATCATCTTAGTTCCAAAATAAGGGCACTTGAGCAATTTGGCAGTTTGGAGACGAGATACTAACTAACTAACCATCACGTCGTTTCTCCGCAGGGGTAGGCAGAGAGGACGGACCGCCAAACAACTCGATCTTGGCATACACTTATTGCTTCATTCACTTTCAAACAACGTCTCATACATTCTCTTCCGTTATTCCGACTTCTGACATGGCCCGACTCAAGAATTTGATTCACTTGATCGTGCCGTGTCCTCCTCTTTCTTAATATTGCTCATTACACTTATATCTGCCTTGCATTATTTACGAATCTCAACATTTTTCACACTATCATACAAGGTTTTTCCATGCATTCGTCTCAGAGATCTCATTTATACAGCATTCAGTCTACTTTCATTCTTCCTCTGCCAGTTGCACGCCTCATTGCCATATATCAGGGTTGGGATCAGCACTCCATTGTGGACTGCTGGCTTCGCTTCTTTGGACAACTTTTACCAAATCCACATAAAAGTTTTGCGCAATGTATTATTCAATCATTGACGTATACAAATGGACTAAACATTACCGTTCGAAATATCGGCGACAAGATGCGGCCAATTGGCATCATTGAGATAACACGGGCTTCAGTCGATTACAAGCGCTCGCCGGTATGTATCTCCAATGATAACTGCAAAATGCCCGCATGATGAGACGTGCCGTACTGGAAAAGATAAGCAATTATAATTACACCTTGAATAGTTGTTATCTACACGTGTTATAAGTACAGTAGATTATAATATATCTTTGCATATAATTTTTCTATGAATTTTCAAACAAGCAACTATGTACATTTATTTCAAGAAATTTCTGTTATGTTCTTGCCACTCGGTTGCTTGTTGTTACCTCTCTTTGTTTTACTTGCATAGTTTATGTGAAAGAGGGAGAGGTTATAATTGCGATCTCAGCGGTGTGAGCAGACTACATAAAGCGATATCTATCGTCCATCAATATTACACGGATGTTTTAATTGCCGTTTTATTTAAATTTAAATTGGACGTCTTTCTTTTGACGTTTCCCGTCTATTCATTATATTTTTTTCCAATAAACGTAAATTAAGCTTCGTTCATGCGATAATGTGCCTTATACAAGGTAACTTTAAGATTCATTATTGCGTAGCATTGCCGTGTCAGATGGTTCCTTGTTATTCCAAGGGGTCGACACATCGTCCTAAACGCTTTCAGGTTTCGGTGACGTCATCTGGGCATAGGAAATGGTGCTGGAGGGTGGCCAAAGGTAAAGGCGACCGCAAACCGCAGATAAATGATAAATCGTTATAATTTATTTTAATTCGTAACATCAGTACTTACATTGTTGTAATCGGCGAATTCCGTAACGAATTATGTCATATATTACCATTTTTGGTAATAGTAAATATTTTCTAGTTATGTCAGTTTATGTTTTTTTTTGTCAGACTCAGGCTATACAAATTGCGGTATTAATTATAATAATTTTAAACCTTAATTAATAAATATCCCTTTTATAGCTCTGTAAAATAAACCATTTAAGTATCGGGTTATTTTATTTATTATTTATAATAATTCATAGTGTAATTATGAACGTTTTGGTTATTTTGTTGGTCTGACTATAATCAAATGACCAGCACTGTATACGAGAACGTTATACAGTTTAAATTTCATTATAAGTAAACAGGATAGATATTTAAAATAGTAATCAAAATCGTCATAAAAATGCAAAATCAGAATACGCGTGAAATCCGTGATGTCAGATTTTGAGAATGCAATATTACCGTTAGAACAGGATGTTTTGATGAGTTGGTTTTTTTTTTCACTTTTAAATAACGATTTATAAATTCTACGTATATATAAAAAAACTAGTATTTGTCTATCTGCCGTCGATCTTCTCGAAAATTACTCGACCGGTTTCGTTTAAAATAGTACAGTTTGTTCTTATTAGTGCCGGGAAGGTTTAGAGAGTAGTTTGAATGAAATCCAATTTTATAAAACTGTTGCTATTACGTTTTAAAATTAAAAACAATTAACCCGTCATGTTTATGAGGTTAGCCCATAGATATACCACTCTGGTTAGCCACAGATTACATATTCAAAATACGAAGGTTTGTTTCGGTAGAATATTTTCAAAATGGAAGCCACGGAGTGTTTTGAAAAAAATAAGTGTTTGTAATGAAATAAGATTTTCAATAGAATGTTTCTTTGTTTAGAGATAGTAATAATCGTCACAAGGCATTAGTTTCGCTGTCAAATCAATTATGGCACCAAAGAATTGACAGTTTCAAAATCAGAAACAATTGTTGTTACTATTTTTAAATGATAAACTAATGTTTATAAGACAAGATTTTTTTATGCATAGCACAAATATGGTAATAAATTATTATAAGCAATTATTATTAACCTGAAAAATCATACAAATTGAATAATCTTCCGAGAAAAAATACATGCTGCTGACGGGACACGAACCCTCCGTAGCTCAGTGGTAGAGCACTTGTCCGGTAAACAAAAGGTCGCGGGTTCGTGTCCCGTCGGCAGCATGTATTTTTTCTCGGAAGATTATTCATTTTGTATGATTTTTCAGGTTAATAATTATTGCTTATAATAATTTATTACCAATTGTTTTTACTTTCATCGGGAAAATTATATTCGTGATATTACTTCTCATCGTTATTTATAGGAGAATTCAAATTCTATTTTGCATAGACAAGTGTTTTATAAAGTTGTACCGCACAAGGTTCTTTAAAAGTCTGAACTTTACTAAAATAGCGTGTTGTGGTTTGTAGACTATAACTTCTGGCTATATACTTCTATTTACCTTGCAAAATTATCGTTTTCCTCTGTTTGTAATTATGTATGCATTTATGCATTCCTGGATTTAGTACCATCCCCGTACGGCTCCGCAGTCTGACCTTATTAGATTCAGATCGGTATTTGTCCCTCCGTATGCCGTGCACAATCGCACAGTGAACAGCACACCAGTGGAGTATGCACTCCGTATCGAATTCCTGTGCAAATACTGGCTAAATATATTGTAATGCCCCGCACTTGTGAGTCCGCATCAAGGCGGGGTATTCATTCGCTTTCTCGACTCTCCAGTTCGCCACACTCCCGTGCCTTGTGCGCGTTGTGCCGTCAGGGGTGCGGAATCTTTCAGAAACAATATATTATTATGTACTTATATTTATTTGATTATACTGATTTTAGAAAATAATATGAAGAGCTATCAAAAATTACAAGTACATAGAGATTCTAAACCATAAAGTAATGATTAATCTTTTTCAAACGTTTAACAGTGACATAAAATAGAAAGCTAAAACAGTATTATTACACAAATCATTAACGCTAAATACTACATATTGTAGGATTCGCCAAAGTCCTAGTATAGATGACGCTTTGCTGTATAAATGGAGTCAATATTCGCGTCCATTCTGTATTATGTTACCTTCTGCTCTGGGAAGCGATTCCTTCTTATTTACAACAATTTTCAAATAATTTCCCAAAACGCTTCCTTGAATTCTTTAGATAAACGAGGGTTAAGATCACAGAGCAAATGATAAGTAGAGATGCCCTAACAGGCAAGAAGAAGCCACCAAAATAAGGCGGTGACGGACGAGCTTGGCGTGTCTCCAATTTGAGTAAAACAACAATTAAGTAAAAAGTTTAGAGTATTTAGTTTGATTCTTTTATAAACGTTTTATAATTTGCTTACCGCAGTCAAAATCACGCGACACCGACGTGGACGGCAGTGAACTAGGCTTGCGTCAAAATCGGTGTCACCTGATATTTGCCAAATACTTCCAAAGGTTTTTTTGATCAAAAAATTCATATTAGATGCCATAGTATTAGATACACATTGTTGGTTCTCTTTATTTCACTTACTTACTCCGTTTTAACCGAAAAGTGGAGATACAACGTCTTGAATTGAAAGCTTCAATGTAGTAACGAACATTTTTTCTATTTATTTATTCTTAAATTTAATTATGAAAACAAAAAACATTAGCCACTCATCTCATCAGGACAATCCTGTGTTGAGATGAGCGGCTTTACAATTTAATAATAATCAGTAAATACTAATAATTAAATAATAATACGTGAATAAAAGATAGTAAATATTCATAAGTAAATAAATAATAAAAATTATATAATAATAATTAAATAATAATAATAAGTAAATAGTAATAAAAATGGGTAAGTAATTATAAGTAAATAAAATTATTTAAATAGCATTACAATTCATCCCACTAATACATTTCAATGGTAGCTCGCGTACCAGTTATCATGCACCCCTTCCAAACACCGAGATCTCCTGGAATCAACGGCCTGATTGTGCGTTCTATAAACAGACATGCAAAGTAGCCTTTATTGGTACGAAGGAATAAACACGTAAACAATGCGGGGCATTCGTACCGCGTAGGATTAACATCCTCTTGGATAAACACTGGCTGCGGATGATCCGAACAAATGAATAGGCGCCAGGCCAGGATCTGTTGGTACAGTGAGTAGTGAATCCAGCATCATTTGTGGAGATGAGGAGTGATGCAATCGCACCATAAAGAATGTTGCATTGCTCGCTGTTATAAGTAATTGTTGGGGCGTCATCAAGCCAAAGAAGATTTAGAAGGCCCTATGGATCAATCCCCCCGGCCACCATCCTCCCCCGCCGCTCCACCCTTTTAAGAGTATTCTGTGTTATTTATCCTAAAAAATATGGATAATAATTCTTTGTCTTAGCTTAAATACATTCTTGAATATAATGGAAACAATCACTCTATCATTTGTATTAGCGTCTTGCAATATATCGTAAGGAATAAATACAGTTAGCTTCTTTTTTTTTTTTTCAATTAAACATTAAATTTAGTTTTGATAATTTAACTGCATCTCTTTATATGGTCAATAAATAATGTGCCTGTCCAAAAAGAGAAAATAAATGTAAAAAAAATAATATTAATAAATTCGTAGAATAGACGATAAGAATAGGAAGTAATATTTGTACAGCGCCCCCGAGGTGATTTTTCACAAAAGCGGCGCTATAGAAATGGTCCGATTATGATTATTATTATTATTATTATTATTATAGATCACATATCTCTCTCCGACTCAATTAAATCAGCTTTGTCTACTGTTGTTGATGTAGTTCTAATATCTCGACTGAGCACATAAACAGTTCAATTTAATTTATTTATTTTTAAATCGTCAGATTATTGTTATACTAATGCACGTCGATTTTGCTGATCTGTTTGAATGTTCTCGGTCTGCTTTATTTTTTAATAACTTTTCTTTTTATTTTTCGTCTTCGTCTGTTTTTTTTTCTGTATTCTGTATTTATATTTTACGTCTTTTTTCTTTTTGATTTCTGTTTCTTTTATTTTTGCGTATCTTAATTAACCTTCTCTAATTTCAACGATTTTTGGAGTTCCGCTACACCATTGTAGTTATTTTTGTACGTGATAGTTGTTTCGCCTTTTGATGACATTGTTAAACTATGATGAATCCACTGATTGGCAAATATATAGATACCGCTTTATAACCGCCCTACGAACGTACGTGATACGGCTGCTATA
The DNA here is from genome assembly GCA_022606495.2 of Halesus radiatus. NCBI lineage: Eukaryota > Metazoa > Arthropoda > Insecta > Trichoptera > Limnephilidae > Halesus > Halesus radiatus. Next base: position 22,765 of record JAHDVE020011779.1, read on the forward strand.
TTATCGCCCGAACGCAACAAGCCGCATCCCGTACGTTCAGGTACAAAAAAACTACACCCGAAACCCACAAAACATTCGTATACTATTGATCATTATGGGTCATTGGCAGTTTCCCAATTGTTGTTATTAGACATATTATAGATTCTATTTAATATTTTGTACGTATTTTTTCCTTTCCTTTTATAAATATTAATCATTTCTAGCACGTGTAAGCAGGTTCGACCAAACCGCAGCTGCCTTTAACACTTTGTTACTAAATTAGACCATTCAATACCAAAGCTGTGATTTCCAATTCCGTCTAGCCCTTTTCACGCCATAAAACCAATAAATCAATCATTTTACCCTGCCCGAAATACAACGAAGAAGTAGAAACAAATTTACCATTGTTTGGCTTCTTTCAACAGGCTTTTTTATGTTTTTCCCAACTTTACAAAGCAAACATTCATTCGAAGATTTTGATATATGGAAAGACTATCTTTTAGTTTTACCCTTCCTTGTTATTGTTTGATTTCGAAACATTATATATATATATATATATATATATATATATATATATGTATAAAGTTATTTATATTTTTACTCTTTATGGTTACACATCCAGTCGTTTGTTTTTAAATATGGAACGTTTTCTTTTATTTTAGGCAATTTTCTAGATACACATTATTTCGTTTGATTTTGGAATGTAGAGCATTCTTCGTATCTTTTCCACTTCTGGTTACACATAGGATTCATTCGATTTTTAAATATAGAACGTTCTTTATTTTTTTAACCTTTTTTAAATATGGACCGTTTCACATCAATTAATTAACCACTTCTGGTTACACGTTCCATTCGTTTGTATTTAAATATGTAAATATTTCCCGTTACAGGAACATTCGTTTGATTTTGAATTATGGAACGATTTTATTTCTGGTTACAGTTTGGCTCACGTGTTTAGCGAAATGAGAAGCCATTGGCGGTTTCGGTTCGTAAATAAGATTTGCTTTGAAAGGTCAACCTGCCAGGGTATTAGACGCGTGAATGTATGTACGAGCGGCACTCACATGGCAGTTGTTTGGTTGTGTTTTGAACGAGTCGATAACATTCATGGAAAGTTTAATCGAAATGACTTTGAAAAGCGGTATTTTCAAATACTGGTTTGAAGGAAATGAATTTATTGATCAAACACTCATAGATATTGATTTTTTTAATCGATACTGATAATGTCTTATCACTTCGGAGAGAGTTTATTCTTAGATTTATTTTGACCATTAAATTGGCATTTTGTGTCGTTTACGGGAGAGTGATTTGGTAAGGTTAGAGAAGGGACGCTTAGATGGTTTGGGCATTTAAAGCGAATGGTCGAAGAAAGGAGTGTAAGGAGAATATGTGACGCGAATGTAAATGAAAGAAGAAGCCGGGGACGTCCTAGGAATACATGTCACGATCAAGTAAATCAAATACTTGAGTCGGGCCATGTAAGAAGTCGGAATAACAGAAAAGAATGTATGAATGTGAATGAAGCGAGAAGTGTATGCCAAGATCGAGTTGTTTGGCAGTCCGTCCTCTACCTACCCTTGCGGAGAAACGACGTGATGGTTAGTTAGTTAGAGGAGAGTGAAAAAAATGTTAGATTCGACCATAAATGCCGGATGCATCGTGCAGTTTCGATCATTTTCATTCCATAAAAGGAGAATTTAGAGGAAAACGTAACTTATTAGACACCTTAGGTACGTTGCGATCTTTTCTTACAAAAAATAAGAGAGATGTGGGTTCGATTTCCGGTCGCACCCTTATTTTTTTTCTCTTTTCTTTAGGTATTTTTTTATTCATACTATTTGAATGTCATTAATAATTATTGTTTCAATTATTACCATGAACGTCGAATCGAAACATATTTTAAAAAAGAAAAGAAGAAATCGCAAAAACGAAAGATTTATTTTACCCTGTGTGTCGAGAACTAGTAGCCCAGTAGATCAACCAGACAAATAAAACAGTTTTACGGCCACAGAAGTCGCTTGAAGCCGTTATCACTTTAGTCTGGTGGTCCGGTCCGGTCCTCTGAACACCATCAAAGTGCTGCGTGTCAAATCCCTCAGGATTATTGTCCTCCGTATTATTTATTTATGTTTACGAGAGGCCGTAAAGCTGTCGCGGCTACATTAAACCCCACAATAATAATAGCGGCTAATAACAGCTGACAAATTAATAATGACACTGGACCGACCGAGTGATTCAGTCTTTCAGACTCGCGAGAATTAAGGAAGATGGCAGCAGTGCATAAAGGGAGACTTGAATGCATTTTCATTTAAACAAAATATAACACAGTAGTTAATTATTTTTGTTTTCTTTCACTGTTAATTAATATTTTGATGCCGACCGAGTTTCGCCCGGACTCATCAGGGCTTACCGCTGACGTCAGAATGAATTAACTTGCCTTAACATACCATTTCAACGGCTGGAGACAAAGGTCACTTGAAACCCATTGTGGCACAAGCCTAGCTCACTGCCGTCCACGTTCGTTTCTGGTGATTTTGACTGCGGTAAGCAAATCATAAAACTTTTATAAAAGAGTCAAATTAAATACTCGTTTTTTTTTAAAAGTCGAACCTTTTTTACTAACTCGCCCCGCGCCCTCCTTATTTTTGTTTCTTCGCCTCGTGTGTTTTTCGTCTCTATATATTATTTGCTCTGTGCGTAAACGCCCCTTTTGAATCCATCAAGCTGATGGATTCTAAATGTCCAAATTGAATTGAAAAGTGAATCAGGTATTTGAGTCGTTTCATGTTGAGAGTCGGAATAACGGAAGAGTTTGTCTGAGACGGTGTCTGAATGTCAATGAAGCAAGCGGTGTGTTTTGTGGCGTTCCATCCTCTGCTTGGGATTGTTGATATTCTTAGTTATCTCGCTTTCTATTTATACTGTATATTTTAATCTTTTTTTTGATATTTCAATTGTTTTTGTGTTTAATTCGTAGAACTCCATTTAATATATATATATATATTTTTTTAATAATGTAAATCAAATTTAATAATGTTTTAGTTTATAGTGCAAAATTCGATCATTATACGTTCCAAATTAATCAGATATACCTTCATGATATGCAATCATTCACACGGGTTAATTTTATTTTTTTTAAATAAAACAATAACTTTGTTTACATCATTTTTATTTATACTTTTGCCGACCGGGTTTCGCTACTACCGTAGCTTCTTTAGGGCAGTATACAACTAAACCATGAACTAAGATACACATGTGTTATAGATTGATAAAAACAGGCGATTGAAGGGCCAAGGGTAGGACATCAGCAGGTACCTGACCGGTAAGGGTGTGTACTTTGTTTATTGTGAATAATTTAAGAATAGGACTTTTATTTAAATTTATCTGATTATTAATGAGTCTACTATTAGTGTTTTTGGCTTTCCTTATTTCTAACACTTCTAAGTTATCTAGTCGAATGCCTATTCCATTTTTATGCAGTAAACTAGTGCCTTTATTTTTTATTGAATGTGTGATCTGTTTCTCAGAGGTGGTTGGCAAATTCCGAGAACCCATTATTATTGAGACATCTTAAGTGTTCTTTTACCCGGATATTAACATTACGCGAAGTTTTGCCAAAATAGATTTTCTTTGTATGGATTCGATTCTGTAATTATGAAATAGTATCTATACGTTTAAATGTGTTATATTGCTCAGGCATTGTAAACATACTTTGAAGTGGGGAATAAATATATATTTTTAAATATTTTTATCTTTCATGAACTGCCCACCTTCGTGATATAAATGCGGTTTTATCTTATCTAACTCTTCATTTAGCAAAATAGATGATATCATATTTTTATTCTCTGGAATGTAATAATTTACAATTAAATACAATTTTATATAGGCCAGCCCACACCTGAGTAATAATAATGCAGCTATTTCCATAAATAATGTATTACATCATTATTCGATGCATAATAAAATATGTAATTCTGATAAATGCTCAATCATTTTAATTTCTGGAATAATAATTATAATAATAATTCAAAAACCACAAAGCTATACGCATTAAATTAAACTAAGTCAATTGATACAGGTTTAATGCTTGAATCGATTATTTATTCTACCTCCCTGTCGCAGCAGGCGATTTTTTATTTATATCGATATTTTGTATTGGTGAGTATGTGTTTTCAGAACGTCAATTTCAAGTAATTCTAATTTCTCGAACCGTCAGAAATGATCAATCATTATTTCACAATTTTTTGATTTTTCTCAGCGGTGGTTCGTGGCCTATGTCAATTGGAGTTTAATCGGAGATTAAAAAAAGGAAGAAAAAAATTCTTTCTATATAAAAAAAAAATACTGTGTTGGTCCTTTTCATTTTTTTATCCCTAGATTAAAATAGACTAAAGGATTTTTATCATATCACTAGACCAGAAATATTAGCGACAAGAAACAATTCGGCGATTCATTAAATCGTCCGTGGCTAATTAATAATTTATTATAGTATCTAGGCTACAATTATCAACATAAAACACAATAATCACAGAAAAAAAATCTGTTGATTCTAGCTAAATATTTTTCCGTATAAAAATATTGTTGACAAATCTTTATTTGGCTGCGCACCCGGTCGCCTTGTAGATTCCGAAGAATCGCACGCTCGGCACGGTTTCCAGCCGAAGCACAACGAGAATGACAATCTATGAACTATTCCTTAAGGCAGAAAGTCCCATACACGCTGAATTCATAACGCACATGTGGAATTCATTTCGGACTCGCCATCAGGCGGTATTATCTATACGGACGCGTGGATTTTTTAGCAAGTGTAGTAAAATTACGATACGTGTTTGTTTTATTTTCATATCCTTTTATGGGAGTTCACGGCACAAACGCACGTTAGAGAAATCCGCAATTTCTTTAAAATAACCCTAGTATTATGATTTACAAATCCTGATCCCTTATATATATCAACAATTTCGTAAACCCTTCTTTATTGTCTTTAATTGAGCAAGTCATCATTCGTATAACTCGTTTAGATTATTTTGTATCTTGTGCACTTTCCACTTGACCCTCCGTCTCTCGTGCAACTTAAATAACCCTAAATAACTTGAAATAACTGCAATAGCCGCCGGTCGGGAGCACGCATCTTAATATGCCGTTAACTGCACCGCCACATTTCTCAAATTTAATGGTTTATGAGTGGTCAGGATTCTTATCCCGTTCTTATTTGGTTCACTTTGCTTGTTCTTATTTAGTTCTCCCTCCTTGTTCTTATTTGGTTCATTCTGCTGTGTGTGTGTTTGGACGGCTCGTGTTTTTTAATTTTCGATGCTTTGTGGAGGACACGAGTGGCGTGCGTGGTTTTTTAATGCTCAATCTCACAGTTACTTCCAATATTATTGATAATTATTACACTAGTATCATTTTTATTGCGGTACTTTTGTGAAATATCACCTCTAGGGTGCTTTACAGTTAATCTACACATTGTCTTAATAATTAATATTGCTTCAAAAGATGTATGTAATTACTTCGTGGAGTCATATAAAAACACTGTATTTAATATGTAAATATCCACATGTTAAAAAGCTGATGACAGGAGCTTTGCATCTGAAACATGAAAGTTTTTTAACAAAGCTGTTGTTATTAATTAAATTAATATTGCCTTGAATATTCTGTAAGCTTTAAAGTCACGATTGTGAATATTTACATATTTTTTTTAAGAAGTCGCAGCCAGCGTGAAAGATTCGCACCTATAATTGAAACGTTGTCAAAATGATAAAAAAAAAGAACATTGATAAAGATAGATCCAAATTTTGCACAACAGCGCAAAAAGATAATATTGAATTGGGTCTTTGACTCTAATATTAATTTATGAATAAGTTTAATGAAGTATTCAAAGGTGATCGTGGACTCGCTATGAAAATAAAATGTTCGCTTTTATAAATCTATGGATATGACCCGAAAAGTTGGGATTTGAGTTGGGTGTTTAATTTTACAGTTGCTTCCTACACATTTGATGTATTATGTTCTTCTGCATTGCTCGGTGTGTATTCGCGATTTCATCGCTTCGTTCGGCGCAATTTATTGCGTGACTACCATAAAAGTGGGGAGATTAATAAATATACCCGGCTTAACAACTGTTAGCGCGGAGTGGGAAATGTTTCACATTTAGATTGTTTGGTCGATGAAATCTTGTGTCTGATAGGGCGAATTTTGGCATTGCAAAAAGTTCCTAGGAAATATTATTTGGAAATCTCTTCCAAAGCGGAAACTATGATGCTTAAACATAAACGTATCTTTTTTACAATTTTCTCTTATTTTATTAATTAACTTACTTTTTTAAAACAATCAGGAATGTCCTCAGAACAAAAGATTTGATCAGGATTTACATGGCTCTCTGCCAATCACTATTAGAATATGGTATTATCGGATGGAGCTGTGCTAATAATAATATTGTAAATGAACTCATTAGAACACAAAAAGCCAACATGAAAATTATACTTAAAGTCCCTGTAAGAACTAGCACTGACGAAATCTTCTCTAAAACAATATTTCTTTACATTCATAAATACAAAAAACAAGAAATAACAACAATCACACATATTAGAAACACTAGATCTCAGAGTCAAAAACACATACAACAAGGAACCACAAACACAACATTTGGACAAAAAAACTTCTTATCCTTTAGTACTAAACTCTACAGCAAAATACCATTATCCATTAAAGATCAAAACAACCATAATAAATTTAAAAATCAAATAAAACACTGGATACGTTACATAGAGAGATCTGAAATAGAAAATATATTAACACCAAATACAGACTAACATCGAAACCACTCAAGTGCACTTTAAACACCTTACCTTAGAATTATAATTATTTTTTTCATCAAGCACATCAATTTAAAATAATGTAATTTAATATTTTGTAACTGAAATCCTCAGCACGGAAATCCCAGAGAGTATATCATTATTTGTTATAAAAAAAGAAGATAATCAAACATTATTATTATTATTATGTTTGAAATAAATATATTTTTAATGAAGATATACAAACATGGTCAATTCACTAGCACGGTAAATAAAGTTTCTAATGCTAAATGAATGTGTATACATAAGAACGGTTACTGTATTATAATTACTGTAAGAATAATAATAATAATTATTAAGACTGATTTGTTTGGCTGTCCATCCTCCCTATCTACCCATACGAGGAAATGGCATGACGGTTAGTTATCCAGTTAATCAAGGCAATGGAAAGTGAAAGATGAAAGGGAATAAATCATTAACTCTCGAGTATCGATCCAAGTTTTTATCTCTCTCCCTTTTCCCTCCAACGTGATATATTATCTGTTTTTTTTTTCTGACAAATAATATTCATCCAACCAACAATATATTATTTAAACAGAGCATTAGGATCAATGTTCAACAATTCTTGTATCGATTATATTGCTTTACGACGAATACATTCACGATATAAATAAGTAGCTGCTTTGAAAAATGCGTCCGATTTCCACCCAGATCGATTTAATTCCTATTCTAGCTCAGTCCTCCATCACGATACGAGCAACATTTTCCACTTAGTATGATGGTAGTAGGAATTTTTAAAATGTCGGTCTATTTGTAACCCGGGAATTTTTGTCTTTCTTTAAAAAAAATCGTAGTTAGTTTCTAGTTTTAGAAATGGTCCAAGTTCAGAACCTTGAGGAATTCCAAATTTCAGTTAAAGCTCGCGGCACTGCCCGACGAGCCTTCATTGCGGCGCGAATGGCTGCAACTTTACGAGGCGCCTCCCTCAATAAAAGCCACATGGGTTTCCAGGAACATAATGCCATATCTTCGTCGTCTTCAAACGGCGTATAAACAACCATCAAGTACTGCGTTAACCAAAGGATTATTATTGCACATGTCGGACATTCGTCTTCGGTCATATTTTTTCTTGCGTCAGCGTCTTGGAGCATATTTTTTATGGTAGTTCGTCTTTGTGCCCGTGATATATTTTTATGAATTCACTTTTCTTTATTTAAGCGATTACCAAGCAAAGCACTGACTAAGTAGTTTAGGAAATTCATCATATTTTCTCTTATGCCAGATTTCGTTTGACTCTTTGTCACGCTTAGTCTGTTGATTTGCTTTGTTTTCATGGTCGCTGGTAATAATAATAATAATTATTATTCCAGAAGGTGTGCAATACATACCACAATTGCCAACAATACAAAAATAACAATGCATAAAATAAAATTAAAATAACACGAAAAGAGATTAATTAGTAATATAGAATAATAGTTGGATGATTTGTATATCGCCGTTTTTGTGAAAAATCACCTCAAGGGCGCTAAATGCTAAATAACAAAGAAATGAATCAATTCGTAGTATTTTTATACAGCGCAATTTGCTGATATTTTAACCTAAGTGCGCTTTTTACTCTTATCAGGAAATATGCACTAAATAAAGGGTGTTTTTTTTTTTAGAGGTGTTTGTTTTTAAACTCGCAACATTGTTTCTACAGACTGTCAATTTGACAGTTGGGAAAAAATTATCTATTAAATAAAGCTAATTAAGCCAATATCATAACATTATTTTAATCTGTGTGTGTGTTTTTTTTTTTGAATTTGTGTACCTCTAAAACAAACACCATTTATTTACTCTTCTAAAGATTCATGATGTGCTCTTCTTACTTGAAATTACTCCCACTTTGATATTTACAAAATATGTATGTAAACCAACGTTTTTAAGTACTAATCCAATTATTATTATTATTATATATATATATATATATATGCCGGGTTTCTGACCTTTCGGTGGTGTCAAGAAAGGCGCTGACAAGGGCGGGATGAAAGAAGAAATGAGATGGAAGAACAGCGAGTGGAAGAAGAGCGAGGAAAAGGAAGTGCAATGCACTCGGAGGACTATAAATAATAGTCTGAATAACTCCTGTGCAAATAAACGTAATGCTGTAAACAGCCGGATGGGGCCAGGTGGAATACGCCTAGTGCAAGTGTTATTTTGCATGCAGGATACGGTCATATTATTTGGTCTTTGATCGACCGACATGTTGGTCTTTTTGCACTGAAACGATCGTTGCACGGGTAGTATAATTCCACCTGATAAATTACTTTTTACATTTTATTACAGAGTTACCTGGAATGCAACACAGCTCTTTACACGCCTTCCGTGCTTCATCCAAATCTATAACCTTGTCCTAAATCCGACGCAACCTCACAAATCGGTGACCTGTTCGTTCCATATCTTTCTGGGAAGTGTGCGACTTCTCCATCCATTTGAATTTATCATTTTCTTCTCTGTAAAACTTTGCTATTCTTTTCCATTATGCTTTAACCCCTCGAGTGTTGATAAATAAATGATAATTTTTCTGTAGAATATATAGAGTACCACTGACTAGTGACGTAACTTGTATGGGATATACAAAGTTACCCGAACACATCCGTTAACTTCAGCTGACCTCGAAATACCAAATGAGACGACGCAAGAACAAACTTGACGTATACAAATTTTGTGGGTTTCGGGTATAGTTTTTTTTGTACCTGAACGTACGAGATATGGCTTGTTGCATTCGGGCGATAATATAGCGGCCGTATCACATAAGTCCGTATGGGTAGGGCGGTTAAATGTGCATGTAAACTTTAAAATGACAATAAAAAGTGTTTTTTTTTCCTTCTTTTTCTAACACAGTTTAAATCGTATACATTACTATAGTACAAAATGAGAAAACGCGTCTTTTATGAGTCCGTTTGTTTTTTAAGGGCCGGGAGAAATATCTCCCAAAAAGACTCGAGAGGTTTAATTACTCTTACATTAAATATTTTGAAGTTGCTCTCAATTTTAGGTTCATCAAAACATCAATCAGTTCATGGAGACTCTCGTTGAACCAATTTAATTGTTTTCATTAAAATTTTCAATGATTTCGTTTTTACTAATTTTCGTTTTTTTTTTGTTGTTGTTACAGACGAGAGAGATGCCATCCAGAAAAAGACATTCACGAAATGGGTGAACAAACATCTAAAGAAGGTAAGAAACGCATAATATTATGTTTAATACATATCCATAGGATTAAATACTTTAAGTAAATAATTCCTTCAAGCATTTACGATAAAAATAGCCATCGATTATCACGTTAACGATATATTTTCAAAGTAGCTCGCAATAAAAATGATTCAACCGTTGATACATAATGTCTGCTGTACACCTATAAACAGTACGACAGGAAATTTCGATTCGTTTCTTATTATAAAAATGCGTTTAATTGAACCTTCTCTGTAAGAAATTATTTAAATTTAAGAGATATTTGTTTTGATAATCGCTTGTAGTTGTATATTATAATGTATTTTATTAGTAGTTACTACCCGGTTTCGCCCGAGCTTCAAGATTCTGATTAATAAATTCGGATAAATATTATTTTTCCACGCTCCAAAGCTGATGATGCAAATTATACTGCGAGCCGAAAACTGTTGAATTTAGCTAGAACTTCTTTAATAACAATAAATAATATTTGAATGATTTGTATAGCGCCGTTTTTTGTGAAAAATCACCTCAAGGGTGCTGTGAAATGCTGTGCAAATTTCACGAAGAGAACATTTTTTAATCATACGAAAACATATTTAGCTCTTTTTTTTGCTTATTTTTTATGTGAGTACCCCAAACAAGAGTCCCAACCGTCTGGGCATCTGGCATCCTCAAACCGTCTGGCATCCCCAATTGGAGTATTTTGTGAGGCTGAAGGTTGTGGAAAGGGAAAGGAGATTGTGAAGAGGAGGTGGGAAAGAAGATGGGGAAGTACCTATCTATTCAGATATGGTTACCAAATATGGCTAACGCTATTGCAAGCAACGTTCCGCATCTGAATGGTGGTCTTTCGCCAGGGCGACACTGGAAGTATCTACCACTCTGGAACGTACCGCAAATATATTACACATTAATTATTTTAATGAACAAATTGTGATATAACACAAATTAATCAAATAAAATTTACTTGCGCACACCGGGATTTGAACCCGTGATCTCCAGATTCGCAGCCTATGATCGTAACCAGCCTACCACGGAGGCCGTAGTTTTAGTACGGACAAAACATTTATTTATCAAATTTATTACCCACATCACCAAATTTCTACCATTCAACACTTTCATTTATAAATAATTTGAAAATTCCGCCCGTATATTTTACTTGGAGCTCATAACAATCGTGAGAAATATTAGTCCCGACCATTTTCGAAACTTGCGAAAATTTGTAGGTGATTGGTAATTTCCTCACGGGGCTTGGCTTTTTGATTTATTATCTTCTCCATGGGGGTTCAGTTCCGATAAGGCCCACATAATATGTATTATATCCAAAAGTTGTTCGTTACTTTGACCTGCCGTACATGTGCACCATTAGTCGATCATTTTTCTTGAAGCTCTATAAGATTATTGGATCAAGCCTAATCAAAAATGGATCAGGAAAGATTAAATGGATTATGTTACATGGTGCTTTCTTGGAAATATCGAATGCCCTCGTTATTTTGGGTATTAGATTTTGTAATTGATTGATATTGGATTCATCCAGGGAACAGTCGACTCCTGCAGAGGGGGGTTGTCGTGAGTCATCGTCAGATAATGTTTACAATGATAAATTATTAATGCTCATATGAAAACGAAGGAGACAAAATACTAGAACGTCAATTTCTTCAAAAATTTAATAATGTTATTAAATTTTTTAAGAAATTTTGGTTTTTATCATTGTGATAGTTGTTTCGGCGTTCAAGGTCATTTTCAAACTGTGTTTAATTCACATTTTGACGACTTATTTATGTGATTTTATTTACTCCCACGTTCCGTCACGTATAATCACGCCCGCTTGACAATAACGAGCTTAAACCCTTACATATAGAAAGAAAGGGTCTTAGATTAAATTTACTGGAACAATTAGAAATTAATAAACGAACGAATGATCCTAATAAAACATTAATTAATAAAGTAAGTAAAATTATATATTCACAATTTCTCAGTATGTTCACATTACCAAAACAATAAAATGCACTTAAATAAATTAATTAAGATAAAATTATCATTTAAATACCGGGAAATACATTACAAATGTAAAAACCTCACAGAATAGAGAATTTTAATTATTTTCCAAATAAATCGGTTTTACTTTTAAAACCATAAATCATAACTCTTAAAACCCGTCCAAATTAGAGTCCTCACAATGTGGATTAACCGTTCTTTGAAAATGTTCTTGAACGCCGAAACAGCTGTCACAATAATAAAAACTGAAAAACTCGCAGAACTTAACAATAACATTATTAAATTTGATTTACATTAAATAAATAAATAAATATTTTGTAAATAGGCGTTGTATGAATGTGAATGAAGCAAGAAGTGTATGCCAAGATCGAGTTGTTTGGCGGTCCGTCCTCTCTGCCTACCCCTGCGGGGAAACGGCGTGATGGTTAGTTAGTTAGTTAGTTAGTTAAATAAATAAAAAAATTTATGGAGTTCTACGAATTAAACACAAAAACAAATAGATTGTCAAATATTTCCAATCAAATACGCATACAGATTCAAATTCTTACGTTCATCCTCAATAAAAAAAAAATATTTTTCAATGTATTAAAATAACTAATTGAAGTTTATAAACACCAATAAAATATTTAATCATTGAAGAGGGATAATATTAACAAATTATACTGAAACATGAAACTGAAAAGACACAAAAATTAGAAAGAAAACGGTCGCAAATGGGAATAAATTGAATTCTAGACTTGTAGAAAAGTCAATAGGTGTCCCATATAAATATAAATCGGATAGGTACATCCGAGACACTATCTAGGTTATTAATATATTCGGGTAGAAGTTTGAAATTATACAAAATATGGTAATTTTTATTTATTTATTTTTATTTTTTATTTTAGGATAATATTAAAATCTTAAATTGAGATACGAGATCGATCAAAACGACGGAAAATTAGGTCTCAATAGCTTAATTGGTAGAGATGCCAGTCCCGATAAGACTTGAGGATCTGGGCTGGAGTTCCACTTCCGACCGTTACCTTTTTGTTGACTCTGTGTTTTTCTGTTTCACGCTTCATTGAGATTTATTAATATTATCTTCTTCAACGACTGAAAAAAAGGATTTTGATTTCTGGTCACTGTTACTGATTGGCATAATTACTCCATATTTGCTGATACGAATCTTTCATGACTTTACAGTATAAATTATCATGCTAAAATCTCGTTCTCTATCCTAAATATAATCTCTGTTTCCTTGTTTATTGCAGAACAATTTGCACTTGATACATTTAGTATGTCAAACGACTCATAGTATCAATCACAACTAGAGCATTGAATAATAATATTAGTAAATCTTTGGTAGAAGGAAAATGATAGCAAAAATATAGTGAAGCTGAAAACAATAACAATTGTATTAAATGCGAGAAGAGATGATAGTGTGGTAGATTTACCTTGACACTGTTATTCTTACAGTTTTTTTTTTATATGAATACCACACAAGAGTCCCAAACTGCTCCCAACCGTCTGGAGCCAGTGAGACTATGGCATTCTCAATTGGGGAATGTTGTGAGGCTGTAGGTATTGGGGAGGGGAAGGAGAAGGGGGAAGAGGAAGGTGGTGAAAAGGGAAATACCTGGCTATTCAGATCTGGTCACCAAACACGGCTAAAAGCCATTTCAAGCAACGTTTCAATTCCGAATGGTGGTCTCTCACCAGGGCGATACTGAGTATCTTCCACTCAGGAACGTGCGCAAATATACTATATATTATTTTTAAATGAATTAATTGTGAAACAACACAAATTAATTAAATAAAAATTACTTGCGCACGCCGGGATTTGAACCCGCGACCTTCGGATTCGTAGTCGAGAGCCTTACCCCTCGACCATGGAGGCCGTCAGTAGGAGGCAGTAATAATCAATTCCTAATACACGTCTTATAAAAAACATATCAAAGATAGAAAATTGCAGCATACATCACCGGTTTTGATATTGTTTTCCTATAATATTTTAAAAGATGAAACGTCATATTTTTGATTGAATTTATTTACGAAGTTATTATTTGTTATTAATTATTAGAATTCATATGATTCATGTTAGATTAACACTAAGTAAAACTTGATAAAGTAAAACAGGCGATGTAATCTTCCAGTGATAATCAATACGCACTCGCCTGATACGATATACCTATATGAAAAATTCTAAATGGTAATTGTGTATAAGATTGGTGATACTTCCTAAAATATTATCGAGGTAGACCAAAATATTACCCAAATGGACAAAAATACTGTCCAAGTAAGTGAACAAAATAAATGCCCAAATTGACAAAGCTCTGTGTAATTTTTTTAACAATATTGATACTGCTATAAGGTCACAACAAGTGCACAATACTAGAATGGGTTCTTCTCTAGTGTATCAGCCGGCAAATAACAGAACATCATTTGGACAAAGGAGTTTTTCTTGTTAAGCTCCTTTGTTATATAATAGGCTCAGTGACAACGTTAAAACTATAAATACGCTAAATTTATTTAAAAAAGTGATAAAAAAAATCTATGTTAGCTGAGAGTGGTGATTTCGCTTTATCCATGTTATCCCTTATGTTGTAATCAATGTTGAAACATTATATACGCTCAATATTATCATTATTATCTACTTATTATTACTTACTTACTACTATTTACTTCTTATTACTTTCTGATTACTACTTATTACTATTTACTTATAATTATATTTTTTTACCTACATTTTATTATTTATTTAATACTATTTACATAATTTTATTTTTTATCTACTTATTATTATTTCCCTATTTTTATTTTTATTTAAATATTATTTACCTATTTTTATCATTATTATGTACTTATTATTATATACCTATTAATATTTACTTAATATTTAATGTGTATTGTTATATGCTTATTAATATTTACTTATTATTATTATTTACCTATTATTATTATTTAACAATTATAATCTAAATTTTAATTTTTATTGTATATCTACTACTAATATTTACTTATTAATATTTACTATTATTTACTTATTAATATTTACTATCATTTACTTATTAATATTTACCACTCTTTATTCATGTATTATTATTTACTTATTAGTATTTACTTATCATTATTAAATTGTAAAGCCGCTCATCTCAACACAGGCCTGTCCTAGGGAGATGAGTGTCTAATGTTTTGTTGTCATATGTAAATTTGATGAAATTAAATAAATTAAATTAAATTATCCAAATGGACAAAAATACTGTCCAAGTAAGTGAACAAAATCAATATCCAAATTAACAACATATTACCGAAATGCACAAAAATACTGTCCAAGTAAGTGAACAAAATCAATATCCAAATTAACAACATATTACCGAAATGCACAAAAATACTGTCCAAGTAAGTGAACAAAATCAATATCCAAATTAACTAAATATTACCGAAATGGACAAAAATACTGTCCAAGTAAGTGAACAAAATCAATATCCAAATTAACTAAATATTATCCAAATGGACAACCATACTGTCCAAGTAAATTAACAAAATCAATGTCCAAATTAACAACATATTACCGAAATGGACAAAAATACTGTCCAAGTAAGTGAACAAAATCAATATCCAAATTAACTAAATATTATCCAAATGGACAACCATACTGTCCAAGTAAATTAACAAAATCAATGTCCAAATTAACAACATATTACCGAAATGGACAAAAATACTGTCCAAGTAAGTGAACAAAATCAATATCCAAATTAACTAAATATTATCCAAATGGACAACCATACTGTCCAATTAAATTAACAAAATCAATGTCCAAATTAACAACATATTACCGAAATGGACAAAAATACTGTCCAAGTAAGTGAACAAAATCAATATCCAAATTAACTAAATATTATCCAAATGGATAAAATATTATTCAAGTGGACAAAATGAATGACTAAATTGACAAAAATCACGATTGTTACCAGCATTTGCCAATATTATATAGGGAAAAAATTGTAGAAAATAGTAATTGATGTCGGAAATGCTGTATTATCAACATAAAGATCTAGATACTACTAATCGTCTAATTGAACTTTCAAGGTCAAATCGAGCCGTCTACTATGATCGCTCTTTTCGTGTAAATGGCCCTCTCATTTGGAATAAACTTCCCCCAGCTCTTACTAATATCCAGAAATTGACTGAATTTAAACGGGCTTTAAAAACAAACTTCTTTAAAAAATCCAACTGTCTATAAATTTTAATTTCTATTTATTATAAAAAGTCATTTCCTCGAGCCTCTGGTAGTTGTTTGGTTTCGGTTTCCTCCGTATATATATATTTTAATCTTGTATGTGAAGTCCGTTATTGCTGAACATAACCCGACTCCTGTCTTAAAATGTTACTATTTTTGTAGTAATATTGTGAATGTGTTATTTTTGTATAGCCATATATATGTATACTGTATAATATTTTGTAATTTTTTTATGAATATGCACAAGGAGTACTGTAGGAGTAGTATTAAGAATTAGCAGGAATGTATGTAATATGTTAAGAATGATTATAATAGAATAGAATGTAAAAGTAGCACTGTAGGAATACCACTGAATGAAGTTATTTAATCATTTTTAAATTTATTTATAGTAAAGCGCACTTGAAGTGAAACAACACAAAACTGCGCTATATAAATGCTTTGTTATAATATTATTATTATTATAATAGTATTAGTAAATATAATATATATATATATATATATATATGTAAATAAGTCCAAAGTCATGGTGTTTGAAAGAGAGAGTACGAAAACAGTATGCAATATAGTTGTGAATGATGAATACTTGGAGCAGGTTGATGAGTTTGTGTATTTGGGAAGTATGTTTACGAGAGATGGAAAGACTGATAGGGATATTGAAAGAAGGGTGAATGCAGGAAACTCCATTAACGGAGGACTGAACGCGGTTGGCGCAAACAAAGTTGTCCATGGAAGCGAAGCTAGCAGTCCACAATGGAGTGCTGATACCAACCTTGATGTATGGCAGTGAGGCATGGAACTGGCAGAGGAAAGGATGAAAGTAGACTGAATGCTGTAGAAATGAGATCTTTGTGACGAATGTGTGGTAAAACCATGTATGATTGAGTGAAAAATGTTGAGATTCGTAAAGAATGCAAGGCTGATGTAAGCGTAGTGAGCAAGATTAAGAAAGGGACGCTTAGATGGTTTTGGCATGTAGAGCGAATGAACGAAGAAAGGAGTGTAAGGAGAATATATGACGCGAATGTGAATGGAAGAAGAAGCCGGGGACGCCCGAGGAAGACATGGCACGATCAAGTGAATGAAATACTCGAGTCGGGCCATGTCAGAAGTCGAATAACAGAAGAGAATGTATGAGGCGTTGTATGAATGTGAATGAAGCAAGAAGTGTATGCCAAGATCGAGTTGTTTGGCGGTCCATCCTCTCTGCCTACCCCTGCGGGGAAACGGCGTGATGGTTAGTTAGTTAGTTAGTATATATACTTATAATGAATAATTTTAAAGTGTATAATTTCAAAGCTTTTTTTACCTGACATAGTTAACCTTTTTATAGAAATGTCCGGTTCCATACAAACAAATATTGGCACAAATATAGACATCGATGACGTCAAATATAGGCAAAACTATGGTTGTTAAATCACTTCCCGTTTTACAAATAAACTAGGAGCTGTCTATAAACTCAAACGATCATAAATGTATTCTCCTTTTTTAGTCAGCTAATTTCCATTAAATATTTAAAATTATACCTTTTAAGCTTATAAAACTAAAAAGTCATAATAATTATAATGTACGATTTTAAAAATCGTTAATGGTATCATAAAAATTCATAACACGACCATTTACTAGATAAAACTCAGTTAATCAAGTAATGCAACTACCTGGTAGTATCACCTTGGTCTTCCATTTTCGCAATGCAATTCCTTCACATCCATCATTGTCAACATGAGATTAATCAGTGATGTGACAGCTGTCAACTGTGATGACTGTCTTAGAGTCGGACACAGGTCGTCCAACACTAGACCAGCGTCTTGGCTCATGGTTACCAGTTTTCTTGTAAGGCTATTATAATTTAATGCTTACGACTTTTGACTTCGGTCATTTCATTTAAATGCTGATAGGATTTGCATATTTCTTCTTTGGGTAAGACTAACGGATGCTTTTGAACGTTTCACAAACCAAACCAAGAGTAAATGCAGAAATTAAATCATGGGTGTAATGTCATGTATGTATATATATCGTTTTAATTCGTATAGTAGCGATGAGTCGTTCATGAACGGGGCATTCATTTGTGCCGGCTCATTGATGAGCCGTGAGTGTACGACTCCTGGTAAACCGTACCACGGCTGAATTGAACTGTGAATCTTCAAAAGATGAAGAAACACGCGTTATTTTATTTTTACATAATTTAAACGATGTACAGTTCAAAAAAAAACAGAATTAATAAAACATGTTAAAAAACTTAACATAATATAAAACTAAAACAAAACAAGTGTATCTATATTAATAAATAAATAAACAAATCTAACTATGATAAGTTAAAACAGAAGAAACGATTTGCGTAAACCTCTACGAGCGTCAAGTAGCAACTGGCCAGCTCAGTTGGTTTGTTTGTCTTATGCAACGCAAACAAGTCGAAACACGCGAGCAGTGCTCGGGTTGGCGCGATACGACACATGCGCCTCCCGCAAACACTGGTTTTTATATGCATGAAGTGGTTACATCGAAGATAACTTTTTAACCTCAAGACGTAAAATTATTTCACGAAGTATAACAGATTTAACTAATTGTTACGCGTGTGCATGTCAAATTTCAGCTAGACAAAACACAATTAAATTATTGGAAAACACGTCCTGTTTCAACCGTACACAAACAATGTTATCTTATTTGTATAAATCTATTAGATTACTCTGATTTGCGGCGCCATATGGTGTTGCAACATTCATTCAAAAATATTATAAATAATGATTTCTGTATATCTTACAATCTTATGGATTTTTAATAATGTATTTTCAATAGATAATTTTGTAAATCCATTTTTTATGGGAATGACCTATTGGAGCTTATAAACCTCACTGTAACGTAACCTTTTTATTTATTTTCTGTGTCTTTTCCGTCTCATTTTTCATTTGAGATTTGTTAACATTATCTACAAGATAAAAAAATATATACTCGTGTATATATATATATTTGTAAATCTCTTGTCAAGCAAAGTTCAGCTGTGTTGCAACAGTTCTTTTATTTTACCCGTTTCAAACTGTCAGCACTTGCCCAAATAAGTCTTGTGAAATTTACATAAATACCGCTGATTAATAAAATCAGTAGATTTTTTGCCGATTTAAGTTCAAAGTGTAAATCAGAGACAGCGAACCAGTTTCTTCAATGGATAATATTCTTTTAAAAAAAAAAATCTTTTAGGCGTTGACAATGTCGCAACATGACACTGGTGTTTTCCGACTATGCACCGGTACCGAAGGGATCAATGACGCCAGCTCTTCAGAGCATCCTCCATAGAAATACGGGCAGAACAAGGACAGTAATCCCATCTGACGCCTGTGCTCTAAAGATTGAAATCCGTTTTTTAAAATAGGGGAATCTATCAAACGGACCGCCCGTTTTCGCACAGTCGGGCATTTTTTCAGGTATTTTGGGGCTGCCAAATTCAACAGTGGAGCGCAGTTGCTATTTGCACGGGGTCAGCAGTTGTGTACTATTAAAGTATCCAGCGCCCTTGAGGTGTTTTTTTTACAAAAACGGCGCTATACAAATCATTTCCCCACCTCCCTCTTCCCCTTCTCCTTCCCCTCTTCAATACCTTGAGCCTCACAACATTCCCCAATTGGGAATGCCATTATCTCACTGGCTCCAGACGGTTGGGAGTAGTTGGGACTGTTGTGCGGTATTCATATAACAAAAAATCCAATTATTATTATTATCTGCGGGCCCCCGTGTGGTTCGTCCAGCTTCTGAGAGGCTAACTTTACTCTGGCTCCGATTGAACCCCCGTGTCTGAGCTGGTTTCTTAAAGTTACACCAAGCGTAAATTAGACATTACATTTGATTTTTAAGTCATTGGTGGTTTGTTTTTTTGATGGTCTGTTGTGTCCCATTTCCTCCCCGCTCTTAAACCAATAAATATAGTTTGTTTTCGACAGTCTTGTCATGATTATATTTTGCTTGTATCGGGTCAGGTTTGCCATCGCTGGTATACAGCCATTCGGCTTGTTAACTGTCCAGTCTTTTGCAGCATTTTCAGCATTCTTCTTCGAACCGTTACCCTCTCGCACTTAATCACCATATCCATCCTTGGAAAAAGCCCCACCTCTGTAAATTCCATTTTGATTTATCCATCTTTACCATATGGCTTTTCCATATGACTGCCGTATCACCGTGACCTTATTGTGTTGATATGTCGCAAGCAAGATCAAGAAACAGGATGGAAGTTTTTTAAGACAATGAATTTTCAACACTCTTCGGTATGTCTTCAATTCACCAACCTGATGCACCCCTTGCACCGCAGTACTTCCATCTTCCATATTTGGCAGTTGGTAGTAGTTGTGATTTTTTTGTTTGTTTCTACTTCTCCATTGTCTGCCTGAGTGAAATTTGATTGCGTAACTTCTCAGACGGCTCCATTGTCGTCGAAATTATCGATGTTAATGCTTATAGGTATTTGCATTCAAAGTGCTGGCTTTCAATATGTAATTTTGGCAGTTGCTCAAGCAATATCTTACTCAACCTTAGTACTTGATAGAAAGTTGATTCCTGGTAGCTTTAATGTAAAACGAAACTTGATATGCGGTCGCAGATGGCGCTAATTGAAATGTTTTAGAAACAAACACTTTTAGCACTTAATGCTTTTAAATATTGAGATGAATTGTTTGTTGGCGGGTGTACGTATGGAATATGAAATGCCAACGTAGGAAATCACGTAGAAGAGGAGTGGTGTGACAGTATTTGGTGGCACCGCATACTAGACGAGCTGCTGTGATCTCTTCTCAACACTTCTTGCAGTCTGTTCAAATGTACATTAGGCAGACCAGCATTCAAACTATTTTATTAGTCAAATCTTGAGATTATAAGAGCATTTCTCAAATGCATGTAAAATGATGAGATTCGTTCTATTCGAACTATTTATCAGAAAATATTGACATAGGCTCTGTAAATAATTGGTGTCAACCGTCGTAATTTTTTCATTGTCATTCTATGAATGACCTCTTTTGTACACTTTTTCTATGCGTGCATCAAAAGTAGAGCAATAACACTCTTCCCACCTCATAAAAAAAATACATCGTTCATTGCATCATTGCATCATTGCATGTTGCATCCACAGCTGTTTTATTTCATAAATTCTTCAAGCGTGCTTACACTTCGGGCACTTCAATAATTTTACTTACACTTATGGTCTTGTCCAATTAGAGGCCATTTCTGTATTTAAACAAGCCCTTGTCAATCTTTTGACATGTCTGGTTTGTTATAAGTAATAAGTACAATCTGAAAATGTTTATCGTTGTTGCAATATGCAATAATATTGATCTTAATTAAAAACTTTCAGTGATGCACATGTTCTTCTCTAAATAAACACTCTTCCTATGTCAATCTCATCCCAGTACAGATGTTTACTATCAAACTATGTAATTAAAAATGTCCGAATCTTCTTTTTGAGGCGCTTCCTCGTGAGGTCGTGACTCTCACTCCAATCTCCCTCGTGTACGATTCTGCGGTGCGTGGAGAGCTGCGGCCCCCGACGTTCCGGATGCCTACTTAATTTCACTCCAACGCATTGGTGGCCTTCCTCTGTTTCTCCTGCCTTCCATTTTGCCATGAGCTTCTCCAGGTTGGAGTTCTTGATTAGGATTGCCTATTGTGGATGCCAAGCTCTTCCAGAATTGATGCATTTTCCGTATGGCTGTCCATGGAATCCTGAGCATTTTCCTCCAGCACTACATTTCGAGGGCGTCTAACTGCTTCCTTTCGCTGGCTCTCAATGTCCATGTTTCCACACTGTATAGGAATATGGAGAATATCAGCGCCCGGACGAGTCTCATCTTGGTGGTCTTTGTTATACCTCTGTCACTCCATATCTTTTGCATTTTGCTTATTGCGTCTTTTTTCATGCAAATCCTTCTTTTCACCACTGTTTCACAACCTCCTTCTTCTCTTATAGACGAGCCTGTGTCCGAATCACTGTAGAGATAAACCGATAGAAGTTTGCTGTGACCGTGTCCATGTGCCAGAAGTAAGCAATTTTTTTCGTTACTTCTGGCGAAATTGATCATATACATACATACATACTGGTAGGGAACTCATCGCATCGACAATGCGCCTGCAGGCTTCCCTGTCCTGTGCTACGTTAACGGCATCCGTCCATAGTAGGTCCAGCCTCTCCTCGCACAGCCTCTGGATTTACTTCTCCCACCTGTGTCTGGGGCGGCCCACTGAACGTATTTCCTCTGGAATCGCACTCAGAACTTTCAGCGGAATTCGACCTTCTGGCAATAATTGCCCTAGCCACCCCAGTTGCGACTTTTCTATGAAGAGTAATACTGCCGTCGTAAGAAAAAACACAGTATCTTCCTTGAGACTCCTAAGGAAGATACTGTGTTTTTACATACCACGGCAGAATAGTGGTTCGATGTTTAGCTCCTTCCTAATCATCGAGCTTCTCATTCGATCCCATTTTGTGACTCCTGCAACTCCTCCCAAAAATCTCATTTCGGCAGCTTTGGACCCTAGATTGAAATTGATCACATATTTTCAAATATCGAAATTTTTTCATGCACAGATAATCAATTTCATTGGTCTGTCTGGGGCCTAGGAATAGAAAGGTCTCAAGTAAATTGACGACGTCGGTAAAAATCACACTTCTTGGGATTATCTCTTCAGTGGAAATAACTATTATACGGAAGCAATCAAACATTTTTTTATTGTTGCGTCCGAAAATTTAAACTCTAAAAAATGTGGTGTCTGTAGAGAAATATTTTTGATTATTAATAATTTTTTCACGTTGTATATTTATGTTCTTTAGATCCAATTAAAATGTAATTAGTAAGCAGGTATGTGAAATACACATAAATCTTTATTACGCTCTATCAAGACGTTATCAAATATCAGGAAACACAGCGTAACAAAAAATTATGACTTACCTATTCAAATTACAACGGAGCGTCTTTATTATTATTATACTGTACTTGTGTCTTCACACATTTGCAAATACAAAATGAAATGCCGTTACATGTTCCCTCATGCATAATGTCCGGCTAATTTTTAATTTCATTCCATTGGTGTTGTATGCACTAGGTAGAAAAATTATAGTAAGTTTGTGACATTACGTCTTTTGAATTCTAAACTATCACAAACGCCAATTTTTCGAAATCCGTTTTTTTTTTGCACCATTCGATTCTCTGTGTAATTTCCTACGTTTCTGTATAATTATGATTGCAACATATGCAATACTTTCTTAGTTATTTAAAAAAAAAATCGTTTTAACTTAAATTGACATTTTTGACAATATTATTTGACAATACTGAGACATTGATAATATTTTGACAATATTATTTCAAATTACTAAAATATTGACAATAATTTGACAATATTATTTGGCAATGCTATAAAACATTGACAACAGTTTGACAATATTATTTGACAGTACTAAAACATTGATAATATTTCGTCAATATTATTTGAAAATAGTAAAACATTGACAATATTTTGATAATATTATTTTCCAATACTAAAGTATTGACAATATTTTGACAATACTAAAACATTGACAATATTATTTGATAATACTAAAAAAAAACCTTCCTAAAGAATCCTATGATTTTCTTGCGTTATTTATTATTAGATCCGTTTCATCAGTACAACTGTATCAAACACATTTGGCGTACTTTTCTATAATAGTTTATTCTCTTTATTTGGTTCGTTTTTCTTAGGGTAGGCACAGCTTTTTAGCCTTTATGGACGGCACTCCACTGCTGCTCCCAGTATCGTCCCCCATAGAAATGTTAGCCGTGTTTGGTGACCAGATCTGAATAGCCAGGTACTTCCCATCCTTCTTCTCCCCCACATCATTTCCCTCTCACTCTCTTCGTCATCACAAAATACCCCAATTCAGTGCGTCTATGGCATCC
The DNA here is from genome assembly GCA_022606495.2 of Halesus radiatus. Classification (NCBI taxonomy): domain Eukaryota; kingdom Metazoa; phylum Arthropoda; class Insecta; order Trichoptera; family Limnephilidae; genus Halesus; species Halesus radiatus. Next base: position 46,878 of record JAHDVE020011779.1, read on the forward strand.
CCAATTAGGGGTATTTAGTGAGGCTGAAGGTGTGGAAGGGGGAAGAGGATAGATGGGAACCACTATCTTACTTGACTATTCAGATATGATCACTAAGCACTGCTTAAATCATTTCAATTCTGTCGATGCTGAAATTATCTACCAATCCACTCTTGTATGTCTTATCCCAGTGGTTTTTTCCCCTTCTTTTGACTTGCATCCTTAATTTGGTTATTTTCCCAACGATTTGAATGCAACTGTTGTATTCCCATACAAATATACCGTCATTAATGCGGTGAGAACTGTTCAGCTTTTGAATCGGCTAATGACGGAACATATTATGTCATTAAAATATCGGGCGCCGATTCTTTTCAAGATCGTCGGCTGTTCTAATGTTATCTCTGTGCTAGAGGTTACTTACTACCCGACTCCGCCCGAATTTCAACGATTTTTTTTTTAACATTTGAATCGTACGTCATGAAAAGTGTGGCGTCTCGTCTTTTTTAGATGCAGACGGTGAATCTTTCACAGCTCTGTAGCTCCTGGCGGAAATGACGTTTTTGGTTGAAAACAGTTGTGTTGACTTGTTAATTACAAACATAAATGACTGTGTAAATTTCATCACTTCGGAGCTCACCGTTATTTTGACGCAAACACGAACGTGTCAGTTCGGACTGCTTCGAATGTATTTTGTTTTTTTGGATTAAAAAAAGTGACGTGTATTTTGTAACAAAATTCGACTTTTTTTTCATAAATGCTTGAAGGAAAATAAAAATTGTATTTTATATTGTTTCTATGTTCGTAAATTACTGAATAATTTTATCACATCAATATGCTTATAAATGTTCTAGAGGTACTTGTTTCTAGAATTGTCTTGTTTTTCAAGTATGTCCCTTTCAGATGTTACGTTGGTTTAATGTGGGATGTTTTTGTAATGAATTTTCCACTTGCAGATGTTACGTTTGTTTAATATGGGATGTTTTTGTAATGCATTTCCACTTTGAGCAACGTTTCACACAGCTTTATAGAGTCCATCATCGGGGCAGATGATCACCATAGTGATAATGATGACAAGGCTGTCGGAAACGTTGACTCACGAAAGAGGAGGAAGCTCAACACACCCAAAATACACTATGTAATAGTAATACCAATAAAATGAATTAAAAATTACTTTGTAATCACAACTTTATTAATATATACATATCAACATGTTTGGAAAGCGATGCTTTTCTCGTCAGGAATATTACAAAATACAAAAAAAATAGTAATAAATATTATTTTTATTTGTTTATTCCTGATGAGGAAAGCTTCGCTTTCGAAACGTGTTGATATGTATATATATATATGTAGAATAATTTTCTCGGTTCTTAGAAGGACTACATTACGCGGGTAAACCGAGAAAATTATTCTACATCTTACACCCGTGAAAATCTCAACCATAACATATATATATTAATAAAGTGGCGATTACAAAGCAATTTCTAATTAATTTATTAATAATGATGCCACAAAGTGAATACCAATCTTTTGAAGAAATTATACCAATAATAAATAGCAA
>JAHDVE020011781.1:0-14792 GCA_022606495.2 Halesus radiatus
TTCGGGCAGCAGCTTCCCGGACAGGTGAGCGGCGAGCGGTGAGCGGCTACTGGGGATCCTGAGATATTAATTAGACCTTCATTGATCTGCTAAGGGGAACAGCGTGGCGAGGACGGCCGGACTGAGTTCTTGGCCGGACGCAAAACGATGTAACGCTTGTTTAACCGCTTTGGATTTGCTGAAATAAAAATACGTAGATCCCAAAACTAATCAATACAGATGTCACACACTGTATGATCTATTACAATAATGTTTAGAACTGAAAATAATTATTTTAACAAAAAAATCACTTTATTTCAATTAATAAAAAAAATGTAAATTTCATGACGCCAGAGCTCGTTGTTGGAGGGTTTTTGCTGTTTCCGACAAACAAACTTTTCCCTGATTTAGCGTCGAGTATATTCGAAAACCCTGTTTTATATCTAACGTAACTTTAGTATGTACCTCTGAAAAAGGAAACTGATGCGCCTTTTTACCATTTGATATATTTATTATTGATTTGTTGATTTATTAAATTTTTATAATAAAAACAATCATTATATAGAATTACTAGTGTAAATTATAAATATATATATAATAACCTATCGTGAACGCCTCACTAGGAGAACCTGTACTGAGGTGTTCACGTATTTATGATAGTTTTGTACATTGTTGTGAAATGGTTGTACAATTATGTTTTAGAATAATAAAAACCCATTTTAATTATTTACATTTAATGTAAATGTTGTTATGTTTGATTGGTGTAATTAAGTTATGTAAAAAATCTGTTCCTTTTGTTTTTATCCAGATCGAGAGTTTTATTAAATGTGTTGGTGTATTCTCTTTTGTTTATTTCAAAGATGTAGGCATGTGATTGTATAGTTTAATTGGATAGTATTTAAAATGTCTGTCCGTGGGTGGTATACAGATATTTTAAATGGATTTTTAAAATTTCTTTAAACGATTGGTATTCACTTTGTGGCATCATATTAATAAATTAATTTTAAAATATAATTAGTATTCACTACTTTACAAATATACATTGATATCTACATGTTTCGAAAGCGATGCTTTCATAATTTTATTACACATATATATATATGAACATTTGTTATTGACTGACGTACTGCCCATCTCACTAGGTGTGAAACGCCTGTGCTGAGATGGCAATTTACAGGGGTGGTTGTTCAGCTAGGATATTTAGATGACAAATAGATTTATAGATTACAAATTAATACATTTTTTAAAAGTATACTATTTTAAAGGAATAAAAAGACGATCAATGAATGATCTTACTTTCAAAGGAACCTTTATTTTGCGTATTTCTGATGTCACCAGGTAAGGAATTGAATAGCATTGTATTTAAAACTTCTTTGTCCATAAGAGGTTTTACAAACTGGAATATTAAAAGATTTTAAATGTGATTGTATTAGGGTTCTAGTGATTGTTCTTTCTTCAAGCATATGGATAATTTTAAATTGATGCAGCAGGATATTCTTTTAAGTTGTGTGTACTTTGATGATATTAAGGGTGTAGTTTGTTGAAGATCTTGTTAAAATTATTGATCGAGATTGTAGGGGAACATGAAGATTAGATTTGAAGTGATGAAAAGTTTCCATATACTTATTCCAATCAACGCAGTTTTGTTCCGATGTTTTCTTCATGGAAAATGGTTAAGAAATCGTATTTCCTTTTAAATTTAAGTTGTAGGTAAATTTTCATATGACTTTTTGGTTCTGACAACGCAGTAGATCGGACTAAACTCCAGTACGTACAAATGTTTACTTATTTTGTTGAACTATATTTATCTACGACGTAGGTACTCTGAAAAAAATACGAATTTGTTTAATTCGCCAGGTTGTTATACAAAAACCGAGAAATTAGAATTTTGTTTTAAATTCGCTTTCCGAAGTTTGAGTTTTTTTCGTTTTAGCTTTTTATAGAAGCATGACACATTTAAAAAGTGTATTTCGAACTGAGGGGATGCCCTTTGAAGCAAATTTTTACTGAAAATATTCCTTTGAATATATGAAATTGACATTTGTAAAGCATTCCAAACATCCCCAAGGGTTTGCAACTTTTTTTTTCAATCGTTGCTGAAAGTTATTTTTGTATGTATGTGTTTTTGAATGTCGGTACTTGCGCGCGTTTTAAAAAGAAGCACAATGACATTTATATCATTCGGAATTAACATTATTCTAAAGACATGTATCAAATTACTTGGAGTCAATCTGGATGCTGATTTGTCCCTTAAAACTCAAGTGAACGGAACTCTAAGCACAGGGTTCTTCCAATTAAGGCAAATTAAACCTCTCAACAGAGACAATTAAATTTCTAGTTAATTCGTACGTTTGTTTCACGTCTAGAATACTGCAACGTAATATGTGCAAGTCTCCTCAACTATCAAATTAACATTAGAATCCGTATTTAACGCTGCGGTAAGACTTATTGCAGGCGTTTCTAAATACTCCCATATTTCGGAGCATCTCAAAAAATCTTCACTGGCTCAAATGTCCTAAAAGAATTCAGTTCAAGCTTTGCTGGATGGTATTTAAATCAATTAACGTAATGGCTCTGGCTAACCTATCTGAACTAGTCACCCCCGAAAATTCCAATTCACAATACTCAACTCTTAGATCAGCGACGGCATCGGCCATCGGAAGGCTTAAGGAACTAAAGCGCACACCAGATACTAAGTTTGGTGAGCGAGCTTTCAGCGTGTCAGGCCCTAAAGCCTGGAATAAACTGCCATACGATCTTAGATTGATTAAAGACTCGACAGAATTCAGAGCAAAACTCAAAACTCAGCTCTTCAGAAAAGTCATCCATTAACGGGGAGAAGGACATCGGAGAGTTATTATTTACTAATTCAAAATAATGATAGTATTATTACGCAATACGATAAACATAATGTTTTTAAATAGAAAAATATTTATTAAATATTTTATAGATTTACATAGACTTAGCATTTATCAAAATCTAATCAGAAATATTACTTTTTGTATACCACATTGTAAATAACTATAAATATTTGTAAATCTCAAATAAACTAATATTTCAAATAAATACCTACTGTTCTTTTGCCAAAAATCTTCCAATAAATATAATATCAATGACAAATAGGATTTAAACAGTAATTGCAATATCATGCAATGTGCAGTGTTTTCTAATATTGTATCCTGTGCCTGCAAAATCATATCTTCTCAAGCGAAAACTCTCATTTAACGTTTTAATCCGATCTTTACAGCAACCCTCTTTTCCCCCATTTCCCCCTGTAACACCGGGTTCCCTCGTGGTGCTTTTCATCATCATCCTTACCTCTTTTCCCTCACTTTCCTAACTCTGGCGCTTTCCTAACGTGTAACTTCAATATGACACCATAAGTCTCGACGCTCAACATTTTACTTCCACGCGAATAAGGCTTCACATGAGTGATATATTATTTATGAGAGTAATAACTTTTTTTTTAATTGAGTGATCGAAAGTACGCTCTCTACTTTTAATGATGAAATGTCTCTTAACCTAGAATCATAATAATATTTATGGGTTTTTATCGGACGCATCTCCGTCTTCCGTCATTCAATTTTAATGGAAATATCTCGAAGCAGAGCGAGGGTTCTCAGAAGCTATTGATCTCTATAAAATCGGCATAAAATTTTCCGGTACACCCTTAAAAAAACACGATTTTAACGCTACACAGATATGCGAAACTGGGTTAAACCAGAAGGATGGGTAGCGGATATATACATCTCTATTCCCCCTTTGTAATTCAGTAATTCTTCCTTCATAAAATCATTTCAGTTTTATTCAAACTCCGGTGGGGTGAAAACGGGGAGAAGAATCGAAACAATTTGATACTAATTACGCCTGGGAAGCATGGAACCAAAACCATTACTACATAGAAATTCATTCGAAGACTTTCGTCAAAGGAATTCCCATACCGGTGCAAGATATTTGAATTCTTTGAAACTCAATCTAAAGTGCGCAGTTATAATTTATAACTTCTAACAGCCGTTCTTCCCAACCCTACTGAGCAACAGTTGAGCCGAAATTTTGCCTCAAAACTGTTCAAATGTACAAATACGCTCTTCCCAACGAAATTCTCGATCAAATTTACAATCAATTTAGGATATCGATTTTTGTGGATTATATATAGTTCTCCTCATCAGAAAACTAGTTACAAAAAGTGTCAACAGGGTGAATTTTTTTTATTTTTAGTTTACGATCTTTTTTACGCGATTCACTTATTGAATGAAAAATATGTATTTCCGTTTTCGAATGTCAAAACATGTTTATTGTATGTTTTAAATATAGGTGAAGAGAACCCAACTTATTTTAGTAATTATATGCTGTGTAATATAAGAGAATGCATGAGACGTTGTATGAAAGTAAATGAAGCAAGAAGTGAATGACAAGATCGAGTTGTTTGGGGGTCCGTCCTCTCTGCCTACCCTTGCGGGGAAGCAGCGTTAGTCAGTTGATAAGCTACGTTTTATCGTGTTTTTTCACTCATCGAGAAACGTTAAATGTACGAAACGAACATTGTGCTTCGCGGCATTATCAAAAGTCTAGTTAACATTTTATTTTCAACATATTTTTAACACACGCGTTTGTGAAGAATACAATGTTCTAATTTTGAAACTGTCAATTCATGGTGGAATTCCATATTAAAATTAATTTTTTTGATTAAAAAACCTTTGTAACTTTTTTTCCACTTATTTATTTTCGACCGGACCGGTTTCACCCTATCACGGGCATCCTCAGACTGGTACAATGAATACTAAATCTATGGTATATATAGCTTTAGTATTCATTCTACCAGTCTGCTATAAGCTATATAGACTGGTAGACTGCTATAAGCTATATAGACTGGTAGACTGGTAAATTATCAAAAATTAAATAACACACTTAAAACTTGTAAATTTACCCATTCGTCTGACGATGTAAACAAAAATTATAATAACTTCGCTGACTATCTCCAAAATGTTATGAATTCGTGTAAAACAAAACTAAAAACTAATATAGGAGACAAAAGACCTAACAATACTCCATGGTTTGATGCAGAACTTGATAGGCTGATTCAAAAACGAAATAGCATATTTAAACTTTGGAAACGAAATCAAGGAAGTATTCCTTTGACAACAGAAAAAAAAAAGCTCGTAATACTGTCACCAACTATAGAAGATATATTAAAACTAAGTATTATACGAATTTGCTTAATGAAAACATGAATAAGCCACAACGAACATGGAAAACAATTAACTCCATTATATCAAATAGCTCCCGAAACCCAACAATAGCTTGTAAATTGCTAGTCATAAATGACGAAGAAGTAAAAGAACCAAAGGAGATTGCAACCGCATTCAACACATATTTTCTCTCAGTTGGGGAGAGTCTAGCATCAGTCATAAAAACTTCAAAAACTGATTTAAATACCATCTACACGGCACCTCAAGCAAAACAATCTTTTTAACATGATCAGGACAAATAAAACAGAAATCTTACGGATCATATCCAACCTCAAATCTAAAGCGGCAGCTGGTTCCGATGGTATAACCTCTCTCCTTCTCAAAAACTGCAAGGAGGAACTGGTGGATGACCTCATATTCTTAATAAATCTCTCTCTGTCAAAAGGTATCTTTCCAGACAAACTAAAAGTTGCAAAAATTATTCCTATACATAAAGACGAATGTAAAAAAAATGTCCAAAATTATCGTCCAATCTCTATACTTCCAGCTATCTCAAAAATTTTTGAATGTGTCATCAAAGAAAGACTATTGAAATATCTCGAACAAAACAAAATTCTCACCTCAAAACAATACGGTTTCAGACGACGATCTAACACTAAATGTGCAGCTTTCGATTTCATATCAAATCTGCAGAAACATATTGACCATGGAGATTTTACAGCGGCAATATTTATTGATCTAAAGAAGGCGTTTGACACGGTGGACCATAACGTATTGATTGAAAAACTGAAACATTTGGGTATTGTTGGTACTCCTCTGGAACTTTTCACTTCTTACCTATCAAATCGCTTTTCGGCAGTAGAACTGGGTGGAGAAATGAGTGAATTGGGTGAAATAACATGTGGAGTGCCACAGGGATCAATTCTTGGACCGTTGCTATTTCTAATATATGGTAATGACATAACAAAGTGGGGCATTAAAGGAACTCTTCAACTTTATGCGGACGATACTGTAATCTTTTATAACAAAAAAACCTAGCGGAACTTGAAATGGAAATGAATGCCGATGTTTCCCATCTCACAACCTGGTTGAGAATAAATAAACTGACCCTTAACGTAAAAAAAACGCATTATTTACTATTCGGCAACAAGAAAAATTCCAGCCTCGATGTCAAAATTGGTGACAACTGCCTCGAAAAGAAAACGACAACAAAATATTTGGGCCTTATAGTAGATTCTCAACTCTCGTAGGATCTCCACATAAATCATGTAAAGGAGAAAATTACCCCCATAACTGGTGTGCTATATAGACTTCAAGGATTACTACCCATTCCGTTACTAACTGCAGTATATTACGCCATGGTACATTGACACATTTCCTATCTCTGCTGTATCTGGGGCTTTGCCTCGAAGAAATTGATTGCTGATCTGCAGGTGGTTCAAAACCGAGCCCTCAGAAATGTTTTTGGACTTCCATGGGACACTCATGTCAGGGACATCTACTCAGTTTCCGGTATCCTTCCAATCACGATCCTTCCTAAGTATGAAATCACCAACACCATCCTACAAATTACTCAACAATCAACTCACACTAACGTCAAGCCACTTTACAATCAAGACATCCACAACCACAATACTCGAAATAACAATAAAATCCGCATTCCTCAGACACACACTACAAAATATGGAATAAAATCTTTAAACTACATTGCCTACACACTTTATAATTCGCTTCCAGATATGTACAAAACCATTCAGAAAAATAAAAAATCCCAAAATGATGGTATAAAGGAATACTTTTTAAGGATATTTAAAAATGAAAATCAGTAAATCCATATTTGTATATTCTGTTGTTCCCTTATATGTTTTCTCTTGTGTGTTGTTCTATTTAACTTGGCCTTATAAAATTATTTCTGTTTGTATGTGAAACTTGTATTTTTGATATTTTGCTGTCAATGTAAAATTGTATGTACTATCTTCTACTTATGTATTGTAAATTCCTCCCGTCCTAAAATGAGTATTGATACTCATCGGGATTGCTTTAGCAAGAAATAAATATATTAAAAAAAAAAAAGACTGGTAGAATGAATACTAAAGCTATATATACCATAGATTTAGTATTCATTGTACCAGTCTGAGGATGCCCGTGATAGGGTGAAACCGGACCGGTCGAAAATAAATAAGTGGAAAAAAAGTTACAAAGGTTTTTTAATCAAAAAAATTCATTTTAATAAAATGTTCGTTTATATTTTAGTTTTTAAAATAAATGATATGTGTTCATAATAAAAACAATATTAACGTGTCTATGTTATTTTTACATTGAAAGTTTTTACTTTGATGTTATTCTATTATCTTAAAAGTGGACGCATACTATTTAATAGTGGGTAGGCACCTCCATAGACAACTTAGGATTATAATTATAATTTTAATGCTTGGAAACAGGCAAACATTTCTCTCAAGGTCGTCTAACTTCGTTGAAAGAGATCTGGAATATAAAAAAATTAAGAAATCCAAAAAATGTATTTTTGAGCTGCGATGGGAATCTAACCCGGTACCTCATGAATCAAAGTCAAATGAATAGACCATTCCGCCATGGAGGCCATCTAACTTTGTCGGAGGCGAACTGGAGATTAAATACTCTTTCTGCCCTGGGAGGATTAAATAAAGTAAATATGAAAATATTCTGATTTGATTCGTTGCCCATGGAAAATAACGAACTGAGTGCGAAAATCGTATTACCGTTGATTTAAGATAATATTTTAATTAAACATTATGTTGGAAATACTAATATTGTACAAGAGCTTTGCATGCTCGTGTTTGATTTGAGATGGCGAAAGATCTGTTGGTAACCAAGGTCTACTTATCGCAAAAGAATAGCACAATATACAAAAAGAATAGCAGGACAAAGATATCAGTCTACAGCTTTGAAAACCTCCCCCAAATTCATCCTAAAGTAATCATCCCCAGGCCCTAAAATCCTCAGATAAGCACAAACTGTATTGAAATTGATCCCAATAGGTAAATACTAATCCCTGAAGTGGAATAAGCACAGATAAAGGAAATAAAAGTTTGGCTATTGAGAGACTAACAATTACCCAACTCGAATAGTCGAGTAAGTATAACGACAAGACTATTGGAAGAAATATATACTTTGTCTAAAACAATAAAATTAAATAAACTAGACAATTTTAAGGAAGTACCATTCCTGAGTTAGGACAAAAGAACTAACAGTTGAATAAAGAATTAGTGTCTAGTCATTATGTGTCGGAGTGGGAGGAAACAATAGGAAGAGGGATAGTTAAATGGTTCCGGATGAAGCAGACAAATAATATGAATTAGTGATAATATCAGAATATTACAAGTTCTATACTACTGATATTACGACGATACCTGGTGGTTAAAATATTGACATCACCGCTTAGAGGAGATAATAAATTTATTTCTCCCAATCGTCACTTTTTCGATATAGCTCTAATTACTAACTCATTTTATACATTTTTAATCATTGAAACAATAGCAAAAATATCGGGAGGTTGAAGGAACCAAAGCGCATCTAATACCAAGTTCGGTGATCGTTCTTTCGGAGAATCAGGACCCAAAGCCTGGAATGAACTGCCGCATGACTTTAATTACATACTTATACCCGCTAAGCCACTGCAAGTAGCTTGTCAGCAGGAGTTTAGTTCAATAATATTATATAATAAAACAATAAATAACAATCATCATACAAATGTAGCGCAAAATTAGAACAATATAGGTGCATGCATGGATCAATGTACACAGGTTGAAAAAAAATGAAAACAGCATGACAGTTTTATTGTAGAGATACTAGATCCAATGTCATAATATCGATTTAAATAATATTATAAAAATATCAATATTAGAAAAATATAAAAATATCACCATTAAACAAATTGAGAAATGAAAAAATAAAAACAGTAGTACAGTTTTGTTGCAGTGAGGATAGACTTAATATAATAGTAACACTTAAATCATTTTAAAGATACCCGTAGCTACAAAGTAGATATAGGATGGTCGACAGAATTCAGAGCCAAACTTAAAACTCATCTTTTCAGACTTTTATGGATATGAGGAAATGCACAGGTAAATTGCTTGGCTAGGCTTGCCAGTAAGTGCTTACCTAAAGTCACTTATAAAATAACTAAAAAATTTCAGAATGTTTTTTCTGTATTTGTTTGTACATAATTAGATAGAGATTTGGAAGTACTATTTGTACAGCGCCCTTGAGGTGATTTTTCACAAAAAAACGGCGCTATAAAAATCATCCGATTATTATTATTGTTATAATGCTAAGAATATGAAACGGAAAAATAGACAAACATTTTTAAATGATTAATTAGGTTTCGACCGAGGTTCGTTAAAATGTGGAAAGTCGACTTCATAAAAGTACGTTAATACTTGAGAAACAAAAATACAATAAATTCAATATGTTCCCTTGATTGGACGAGAGCAAGGTGAACCTCTAAGGTATTCAATATCGATGGGTGAACCCTAAGCCAGTTCTGCGTGGTGGTCGCCTCATTTAAATATCTCCAGCGGATGTTCACAAGGATGCTGGAAATATACATATAGTTTTGGTTTATCTTCATTTAGACCAATAACTATCCTCGTTAGGCTACTATTACTACTAATGCTGGAGGTAACTAATAGAAAATGCTTTCATATACAGATTGCAGATATGTATATGAATGGATATGTATGGCGTACGTGCAGACCAACACCAGCAAGACAAAGAAGATCTAAGAGCCCTATGGATCAGACCCCCCGGCCACCGTCCTCCCCCGCCGCTCCCCTCTTTTAAGAGTATTTTTAATTATTTATCGTAAAAATATATGGATAATAATTCATTGTCTTAGCTTAAATACACTCTTGAATATAATGGAAACAATCACTCTATCATTTGTGTTAGCGTCTTGCAATATATCGCAAGGAATAAATATAGTTAGCTTCTTTTTTTCAATTTAACATATACAAAAACTTAGACCAAACCGTATTTAGTTAATATAGATAATTTAATTGCACCTCTTTATATGGTCTATAAATAATGTGTAATGATAGCCTGTCCAAAAAAAAACTTAACCTAGAATAGATGTAATATAAGAATAGGAAGTAATATTTGTACAGCGCCCTAAAGGTGATTTTTCACAAAAACGGCGCTATACCATAAAAATTATCCGATTATTATTATTATTATATGTATAAATACATTCTTGAAAAATAAAGTAATATATATAAATTAATTAAAAAATATTTTGTACTCACCACTTTATTAATATACGAGTAATCGTACATTTATTTATCTACATATTTCGAAAGCGATGCTTTCTTCATCAGGAATGAATGATAAAAATAGAGCATAATAATGTAAGAATAGACATAAACCAAAATGTATTAACATAGGTAATAACAACAATTATTCTGTATTTGCAAATCATATTTTAGAAACCAATAATTCTTTTGATGCAAATAAAGCTTTAAAAATTTTACATACAAATACAACCGGTTTACAATCAGACAAATCCAAAATTTAAGAAATAAGAGAAAGCGTTAATAATATTTTTTAAAGCGTAAATGATTTATTTTTTTCAATTCTAATTTAAATTTGTGTTTTTGTTTGTGTTTATAATTTGTCTTTTCTTACATTATTGTGTTATGTCTATATTTATCATTGATCTATACTAGACATTATTTTTTGGTGAAAGCATGACTTTCGAAACATGTATGAATGTATATATTAATAAAGGGGAGAATACAAAATAATTTTGAATTCATTTGTTTCTATAAATATACTCGTATCTTTGTTTCTGCACAGTGAGTCATTCTTTTGAGAAGGTTCCCGAATTTGTCTCGGCACCGCGGCTTGGAGTGTTGACACCTCTGAGGTCTGTTAGGGTGTTTACCTGGTCAAGCGGGTTGAAGACCTTTCTCTTCCTCTGTGTCCCTAGATCCCCGTGACCACAACAAGTTTCTTCAGGCTTTAATGTCTTATCGCACGGTGTTTGAAGCAGTGCCTTCACACGTCCCAGGCATATGGTTCCAGCATTGGGAAACTAAGATGTCTGCGAAGAGTTGGCGACTAACCCTTTCGTGCCGGTGCTGTCAACTAAGTTGACATGTCTCTAATTATTTCAATATCTAGAGTAGATATTTGAGGTATTCTTGGGCAATCCATTTATGTATTGGAGAACATAATTACAACGCATAAGTATTTATGGAACGAAACAAAAAAATTATCTCGACTTACATTGCTAACGTATCGAGTGGTGTGCCACGATGCGTGGTCGTCAGTAGTAGCCGGCGGTCTGCCGGTAGTAATGGACGTATCATGCGGTTTATGCGTTGCTGATGTTTTTCAACGTTTCCAGCAATCATACACAATATTTAAGTTATAATGCATACCTATCTATGCACAAATGTTCCATTAAGGGAATTGATTTATTTATTTGATTAATCGCCCATCTGGGCTTTTAAATGGATTTTAGAAAATAATATAAAGAGCTATTAAAAATATAGAGATTCCATACAATAAAGTAATGAACAATTTTTTTCAAACGTTTAATAGTGACATGAAATAGAAAAACAAAACAATATTATAATACAAATCACTATCGTTGCATTATCCAATCAACAATATTACATATTGTAGGATTCATCGAAGTGCTAGTATAGATGACGCTTTACTGTATAAATGGAGTCAGCAAATACATCAACAACACCTCCAAACCTGTTGCCCAGATCATGCATCCTATTGGTTAATGAATGAGACTGATAGTTGGTTGTGTAAGTGTTGCAGAAAAATGTTACAGTTTGTTTGTGTTCCTCGTCGGTACATTTAATTTAATAGTGGCGAGGATGGCAGGGCAGCGTAAAATTTTACGCTCATTTATTCAGTTAGCTACAACAATCAGCAAAATATAATATTATAACGACCATTTAAAAAAAATCAATGCATATTTCTTACCCGAACTTAAAACTACACACAGCCTACCTATGGTCATAGAGCAATGCACGCCACTCCAACAAGGTCACAACTAATTAACTTGTTTTCTGCATTTTTATATTTGTGCAAGTCAATATAATCAAAAATATCATAAATATTTTTATAAGTGCAGGTTCGAGTCCTGTCGGGGACATTTATCTTTACTCGGAAAGTTTTTTTTTCAATTTCGATTAGTGTTTCAGGCTAATAATTATCGTTTATAAAAATAAATAATTATTCATTTATGCTTTTATGGCATTATTTTCGCCATAAAATGTATTCTGATGAAGAAACCATCGATTTTGAAACATGTAGATATTTATTTATTAAAATAGTATGTAAAACAATTTATTTTTATATCATTTAATATAAAATTTAAAGTTCTGTGTCTTCCACGGGTTGTCGCTGAGTCTAATTCTTTGCTTACTGATTTGCCAGTTTTATAAATGTATGTGTGTAATTTGGTAGTAAGGTTTTTCTCTTTATTTGTAGAGGGTTAGTAAGAAATCTCCGTGAAATTACAAAGTTCCCAAGAGATGCCAAGAACAAAGAACAATCTAGAAGTATTTCTCAATGATTGGCCGTCCACCTAATTGCTAATCTGAGTTTATCTCAACAAGCAAAAGAGATTTGAAAGTAAGTCAGAGACAGTTTACAAGGGTTGTTTGGGTAACCCCATTAACGGAATAATGCAAATATAAAATAAAAATAAAATAAAATGCTCAAGGTAACCACTTTTTCTACACTTTTCTTACAATTAACAAGGAATGCCTGAAGGGTATAAAAAAGTATAGATGCAGTGATTTTTTTTTAATTATGCGAGACAACAACGCACTATATATCTCGGCATTCGAAATATGTCAAACCGACGTAAAGGACTCGGGGTAATTTTCTATCTTCGCTATGTATATTGCATGTGGATATATAGGAACTTGAATCTAATCAATGTTGAAACCTTATGTATCCTCGATATTATCATTATTATTACTATTCAGTTATTATTACTTACTTATTACTATTTACTTATTATTACTTACTTATTACAATTCAGTTATTATTACTTACTTATTACTATTTACTTATTATTACTTACTTATTACCATTAACATATTATTATTTACTTATTATTTTTTATTAACTACTTATTATTATTTACTTATTACTATTTACCTATTTTTATTATTGTGTACTTATTACTATTTAATTATTAATATTTACTTATTACATATGTATATTATATGCGTATTCCTATTTATGGATTATTATTTACTTATTTTTATTCATGTATTATTAATTACTTATAACTATTAACTGATTATTATTTACATATTATTATTTACCTATTATTATTTACTCACTACTTCTTGTTACAAAAATATGGTCACCCTATGATTGTGGCTAATTGGAGCGCAGATACTTTATGATAGTTATTTGGGTTACAGTGAAATTGTTATTGTTGTAATCTATAACTGTATAGTCCTACTTAAAGATTTACTGTAGATTTTATAGTTGTTTATAATTTGAATGAATTTGGTATTAATTAAAAAAATAATAATAATATATAGCTTCATTAAAATTGTGTTGACGCTCATCTCAACACGGGACTGTCCCAGTGAGATGAGTGGATTATGTTTTTATTTTATTTAAGGCGATGCAATGGCAAGTAATGCAACATCATGTGTTTTCGGTTTGAGAATTTGATGGCCTAGAAATATCACAGATGATTTAATTAAATAATGCAAGTAGAACGCACCTTGACATTTCGTTTAACCGGGCATTTTTTGGTATTTCTTTATAGCGCAAACTCTTCTACTTACGAACCCCTTTTCCGATATTGTCGTATTGTTCATTGTGGTAAATTAAGTTTTTTAGAATATGACCGTAAAACATTTTAATAATTATGTCTGAGCTTTACAGAGTAGAATAAAACACGCATTTTGGCGATGTTTGTTTTGCGTAAATCGAAACATGCGGCCGATGTTAAGCGGGAATCTCAACCTTGTCGCCACCTGTATAAGGAGCGCGTGATTTTGTTGGAATTTTAGCCGGTGGATCACCTTAAGAATAAATAAATCCACATGAATCAGAAGTCAGAATTAAAACAAGAAAAAATGGTTTAAAAAAATTACTTGGTTTATTGTGTAGTAACTATGTTAATTAAAGATCTGGTATTTTTTTTCAAAGATGTACCTACTATCAAATAATCAACTGCAGAACTCAACTCACTTGAGTGTAGTCGCGGGAGTTTGCAGTTGGTTTTCACATTAAACGGCAAACGAAACGTGAAAGGCGTTCATAGATTGCGGTAACTTAAATATGGTGGACCAAAAAAAAACACTTTTGGCACGTAATGCTATTAAATATCGAGATTAAGTATTTGTTACCGGGTGAACACACGGAATACGTTGTTATTGTTAGTTTAAAGGCCAAGTTCAACAAGAAACTTATTAAAATACTGTACAAATAGTATTTTGATAAGTTTCTTAGGGCCGATTTTATAACCATCCGCTAGTAACGCTTGATACCATTTTTAACTAAAATTTGATCTACCGCCCGATTTCGCCGTTTTATAAACGTTCGTCAGATTACCGGTCGTTTGACAGATGTCAATTGTTGCCCGACGAT